>JAXBDA010005749.1:0-23236 GCA_036023075.1 Gaultheria prostrata
AGATGGTTTAGTACAAGGGTTGTTGGACCCAGCTAAGGTTATTATAATAAGAGACATGTAGATTAGATAAGTGGTAATATTATGATTGATAATATTGGTCAGATGAAAGCTCGATAGTTCACTACCTTAAGTAATATTACAGAGGTGTACGTGAGGAACGCGTGAAGGTTGATGTCCTTCTGCTATGATCAAATGATATGTTAGATAACTTACTTGTTACTTGTCAATATTTTGTTGCGTTTTTGTTCATTATATCTTACTATCCATTTTTGTGTCTGAAACCCCAAATGGGGTACCTACTGGGCGAAGTAAATGCTCACCCATTTGCTGTTTCAGGTATGGCTCGGAGTATGACATGGAGTGCTTGATGTGCATAGCATAGTGAGACCATGACATGAAAGATTATTTGAAGCATTGTAAACATTTACTGTTGAAAGAATGTAATATTTTAAGGTAATTTATATGGGATATGGGTGCCGAAGATTAGATTTGTCATTTGTTGTCAATATAAACGCTGTAAGGTGATTTTGGACTAATCAATGAGTTTAATCAAATATTTAATGGAGAAAAATATTTATTTATTTATGTTGAAAATCGAGGGCGTGACAGGAAGTGGGTTATGGTACTATTTATGGAGCTGAAATGTAGCGGGTTTCGGGTTAGTTTCAGGATCGGGTTCGGGCTGTTTTTGTTAGACTTCAGAGAGAATGGGAGACTGATCTTATTTCTGAATTTCTGAACCTATGAATTACAATGCTCATAGAGCTCTTAAATAGACTCTCACCTACCAAAACATGCCTAACTTGCCTAACAAAACATGCCTAACATGCCTAATAACATGCCTAACAAAACATGCCTAGTAACATACCTAACAAGACATGCCTAACATACCTAATAAAACATGCCTAATAACATGCCTAACAAGACATACCTAACATGCCTAACAAAACATGCCTAACATGTCTAATATAAAGATATATAAGAAGGGTACACTTAATAATATATAAGTACTTAGTCAAGTTGGTGTAATGAGCACATAAGCCCTACTCATGCATTTACATATTTGGACGCGTAAAATTTAAAGAGAAGTAAAAAAAAATGTATAACTACATGAAATGAGAATTTTCAAATAAAAATGTTATTTAAAAATACGGACCATTACATGACCCATTGACCCTTCATGTCCCAAACGCACAAGGGTGAGTCCTATGGACTGCTGTGAACCCGACCGCTACACAAATTTTATCTCATAAAATCAATTGAAAAACTCAGCCTAAATATGCGCGAGTTGAATATGAGTCAATAGTTTGCAGGTTGAATATGGGTCTAGGGATGACAACGGGTAGGGTATAGATCGGGGAACTCTATTCTATATCCAATCCCTGATTGGAGGGTCTTTCACCATCCCCGCCCCCATCCTTATTGGGGATATTAGATAAAAAACCAAACCCACCTCCCGATGGGGATCGGGTTTCCCCGAATATACCCATATCCAAACAAAAAAATAAAAACAATTTGAGAATGACAATAAATTGATATTTATATTTAGAAAAATATAATCTCAATTGATTTTTTTAAAATATTAAATAGTCAATTATGATAGATAGTAATCGATAAGATTTGCTAATTAAAGAGGTAATTGTTTACATATACTTTTTTTGTCCCATTTTAATTGCTCACTACGAATATCCGTGCAATTTTCAAACATTTATATCTCTTTATTTGTAGTGTTTTTTAAATTTTTGAAAATTTTATTTTATAGAACTAATTGAGATCTATCAAATAAAATATATTATAGATTGATAACCACAAGAGTTTTAAAAAGGCTCGTATAACCGTAGTGAACAATTAAATTGGTACAGAAGGAGTATAACTATACTCAAGATTTATGCGTATGTTCTTATTTATATGTACATATATAATATAATATATCTAGTATGTATAATGGGGTACGGGGAGGGTAAGGAGCGGGTACGGGTATTCGGGGGTGGAGATTACAAAATCATACCCGCTCCATACCTGAGCGGGTTTTCTTCATATCATACCATACCCGCTTCTATTGGGGAAAAATTATGAGTTACTCCTGCCTCCATATAAGCGGAGCGGGTATCCACTGAATATGGGAAAATTGTCATCCTTATATGGGTTAGTCAAACCCAACCCAACCTTTTTGTTTCTCTCTCTATTCCAAACAACGCGAACTAGGAATTGGAATTTATTCCGCTCTGTTTTCGATTTCCGAATTTCTCACCACCGCCCAGCCCTCAAATTCCCAAATTGCCTTCACACCCGAAGCTAATTTACCAATTCTTTCTCTAATAATCAGTTCGTAAATTCGCAAACTTCATCTTCAACTTCAATTTCACTTTCTTCGTCATATTAACTCCGACCAATTGAGAAACGCAACGAGGCGACGAATATGATATCGAATCCAACGATACTGATGAAGATATGAATGGATTCTGCAACAGTTGATCACAAATCCACCGCTCGACTTGGTTTCTCCTTAAACACTTGTCGACGAAGTCTTTACCGAGTTCCAACAACTGAGTCGATTTCCATCTCACTCTCACTCTCTCCATGAAAAACATATCTGACTTTTCTAATTTTTGGGTCTAACACATTTTAGACCCATGTATATATGGGTTAGCGTGGGTTGACCCATATTCCAATATGAACAAGTTGGGTTGGGTTATTAGTGGGCAAGTTTGGGCGGGTTCATGGGCCGGGTTATAAATTGCTGCCTCTAATTCTATCCATAATCTTAAAAAAATGTAAAAAACAAAATGCAAAAAATGAGACTCCCAAACATCTTCTTAGGTTTTGGATTTGGAAGGGCCCAAATTAGAAAGAGAGAGATTTTAAACACTTATATATACTCCCTCGGCAAGTGGTGGCTAGCTCATGTGGTAGAGCTCTTTGATGCCTCACACTGCATCACGAGATCAAATCTACATATATATATATATATATATAATACTCCATCGGTTCCAAATTGCTCGTCCCTTATACTATTTTGGAATGTTCTAAATTGTTAGTCCTCTTCAAAAGTAAAAATATTCAATATTCCAAAATAGTCCTTTTTCCAATCTTTGTATTCTTCGCTTATGATGTACAAATTCGTGTGGTTTCACTGTTTATTTTTTCCTTAAAGAAAAAGATTAGCAAGATTTATTTATTATTATTTTTTATAATTATAAATGTACATCATAAGCGATTTCGTGTGGTTCCACTGTTCAAGCAAGGAGTTAGATTGAGAGAACTCACAAACACTAAGGCCCCGTTCCACTACTCAAAAAGCTAAAAGTCAGTTTATTGTGCTTTTCGAGACAGGTCATCCCTTCACAATTCATCACATAAAAAATCACAAAAGTCAACGCGTATTTTGAGCTCTCACATAAAAAAGCTAAAAAATTAAAAAGCAAAAAAAACAAAGTGAGTGGCACACCCCTGAAAAAAGCTCACCAAACTTGTAATCGTAACTGTGCTCCACAAATACAAATCGAACTGGATATTTTTTCATTTAGAGGGGATGGACTCCGCCAGCCCCACTACACCTTCACCCATGATTGCCAACATCAACATGCCTCCAAAGAAACCAATGTAAGCCACCCTTAGTGGCGTAGGGCATCAACAAATCATCCAAAAGACGGACCGACCATTTGTACACAATAAACGGGTGCAAAAATCATACCGACGGCTTATGGTGCGACGACAAGTAGCACTGGAGTATAGTGAAGTTATGATATTAGTAGTTGTGACAAATTTATATAGTTATATTAGTAATTGATAGTGCGAGTACAATTCAATATGTGTTCTGAGAAGGTAATAGTTACACGAATATTCTAGTAAAGGCGGATCTTCAAGTCAATCTAGGATTTATTATTGTTAATGTATGACCTGATGTTGTTAGCTTTCAATTCCATGAAGACGTTGTAAGAGTAACACACCACAAAACTATTATTTCCTAGTTTATGCATTTCCTATTTTCATAAAAAAAGGACAGGACTATTAGTACAGATTTTGTATAAATCTATTGCTTTGAGTTTGGGCTTCCTCGGAGCCGTTCATATTTTTCAAAATATTATTTATTTGTATTTCGTAAAAAATTAGCTAAGTTGGATATCGGGAAATACTTCATTGGTTTATCCAGTTTTTAATTCTGAATAAAAAACTAGATGTTCCGATGGAGCATTTTCCAATATCTGATTTAGCTTATTTTTAACAAGAAACAAGTAAATATTATTTTGAAAAATACGAACGTCTCCGATCATCCTCGTGGGGCTCTGAAGAAGCCCAAAACAATAGATTTGTTCAAAATCTTTCTATACACAAATCTATCGGAAAAAAAATCTTACTGACAGTGCTAATCTGATGGTGGTAATGCGGGACATTGCAATAGAAAAACGATAGAAAGAATAAAATGTTGGGTATTTTATTTATAAAGAACGAATTTTAACCAATGAGGTGGTTGCCAGGATGGCATAGGCAAGTGGAATATATTTCCTACCGCAACGTCAGTAGCTATGGTTCGAACTGGACATTCCACAGGCGAGTTGGGAGCCCGCATGGTCACTTTTTAGTAATAAAAAAATAAAGTGTGATTTTTAATTTTTAGTCTTTTTACAATTCATAAACTATTACGGTATCAAAACAAATTGGAAAACATTTGGTAGGCAGTCAATTTCATCTGACCATTCAGCTACGAAACATGCTACAATTGTCAAAGAAGTTCTTTGGGTTTTTTTGAACATTATTCTAATATCAAATCGTATGACTTGTTCAAATGGTAAACTAAAGATTTGTTTATGCCTCATTCTTGTCTTATGGTTTTTATTTTATTTTATCTGGAAGTCATTTCATTGAAAATGCCCGAAAACCAAGCCAACCGGCACTTACAAGATTTTAATACAAAAACGGAAAGAACCGATACTACTAAGACTCGGGCACGAGTATACCACAAAAATCCACGAAGGGCATGGGGCTCTAAGACTCATACTGCAGAGCAAACGCAGGCCCATAAGAGGGTCGATGCATAGGGTCCTACCCAAATCACAGTAGTACCCTACGGCTCAATCCAATCTATGAAAGCCCATAGATTGAGTTTTCCATTTTTTCTAAAAGTGTTAAAAGTGCTAAAATGATTAAAAATATTATTTAAAAAATAATTAATATATTATAAAGAGATGATCTGTCTCAAAATCCGTATTTAGTTATTTTAGAGCTTTTAGCCCAACCATGAACTTTTTCTTTTGTTCCGTTACGTTTGACCAACAAAAAGATTACTACAAAGTTCACAGGAGTACAGTTAATTATAGAATTACCAGGAAACAACAGTACAGAGACAGAACCAATAAGACTCCACATGAAATATATTTTTTAAGCAAGTGGTGGTTAGCTCGTGTGGTAGAGCTCTTGGATGTTCCACACTGTATCTCGGGATTGAATCCCATTCCCTCTCTCCCATACAATAGATTAGGAATGACGAATGATCAAAACAAAAAAAAAGCATATTTTTTAAAACAATTTTCAGTCCAATGTATTTGATTATCAAAGAAGTTCTTTGGGTTCTTTTAAACATTATTCTAAGGAATGGTTACGATAGACATCCAATAGAGGTGTGTAATGTGTATCATGTACACCTATTATATGGTCTATATTGTTCCACTTTTTTAGTGTCTCGTAACTTTTATATTTAAAATTCACAACTTTTCATAAATATGATTTATAATATTTTCTCTATGATTTTAGTAGCATTTTGGTGTGTCTCGTAACTTTTATGCAAAAAAAATCGTAACTTTTATACAAAAAAATCATAACTTTTTATTTGTAATCGGTTCTTAATATTTTTCGGGGTGTTTATCATATACTTTATGACTTATCAGAGCCGGCCTTGAGCTAAAGCGAGCGTTGTGGCCGATTTAGGCCCCCCCAAAACTATGAATTTCAAGGCCTCCATATTTTAGTAATAAAAAAAAATATGTAAATTGTTTTAGGGTTATTTATTATTGATGAATAGTAGTATTTGTTTTTGAAAGTGTAATTTACCTACTTACATTTTACTCATTAAAATTTTGAAAAAGGTCTCCTTTTAATTTTCGCTTTAAACCTTTAAAAAGTCAGGACCGGCTCTGTGACTTGTTGAAATGGTTACCTAAAGATGAGTTTATGCCTCATCCAAAGGTTTTAAATAAATTTCCCAACGGTTTTCATTTCTAACCGGACACTGCTAGGGGTACAGAAAAAGGGTGCACATAAAATGCACAGATCTGTCCGGGGACCCACTTGCGGGTCCCACACGACGTCCGTAAAGTGGTTGATCTAAAACTCACTCATTTCATTCAAAACGATGAATTAACGGTTCGGATTTTTCGTATGAGACCCACAAGTGAATCCCCGGACAGATCTATGCATTTTCTGTGCACCCTTTTTCTGTACCTTATCCTTTCTAACCTCTAGTTCATATGTTCCTCTCCACTTTGCCAATCATGAACTTTTTCTTTTCTTCCGATATGTTTGACCAACAAAAAGACTACAAAATTCACAGAAATACTTATTACTACAAAAAATAATAATACAGTATAAATTATTAGACCAGGAAACAACAGTACAGAGATAGAACCAATAAGAGCCACATTAAGTATTTTTTTAAACCAATTTTTAGTGCAATGTATTTGATTTAGGATGGATTTCCCATGATTTTAGCAAATGTTCATTTGCTAAAATCACCTATAAAATCATTTGCTAAAATTACCCAATTAATTTTATGGAATTGCCGTAAAATCAAATGGAAAACCCAACAAAAAAAAAAACGCAGCAGTTGTCTTCACAATAAACTAAGGAAAAATCCTCAAAAGAGTACATTCCACTCCTGTCTTTATTTTTTCTGTTTGTTGGGCATTTTATTACTATCACCTAACACTGATAATTCCATCCTTCCTTACATCCCCACCATTCCTGTGTTGCCACTCTCTCTCTCAGCATTTCTGGGTTAGGGTTTTTAATGTCTGAAAGCACCGTTTCAGCTTAGATTCAGACTCACATTTGCCCCTACATAGAAAACCCATGTGGGAAATCCAACCAAACTAGCTATATAACTGGTCTTCAGAAAATGGCTTTAATTGGTTTTTTTGGGTGGTTGTTTTTCTTGAAATGACTTTGTTTGGTCAGAGATCTGGGTTTGTTGGTTTCTACAATATGTCTGTTGAGAGACTGTGGTGATGGGTTTTCTGAGATCTGGCCTCTGAAGGCTGTTATTGTCCATTTTTACTTCACAGAGGTAAGAAATTGAAAGACACTGTAGGAAAAGACTCAGTTGCTGTCTTTTTCATAACTTTCTTACATCATTCATGGAATGCATCCAATGGTTTAAGTCTAGTTGATTTTGTTGAATAGTTATATGGGCTTATGGAATTGGTATCATGTTAATGAATCTTCATTATGTTTCAGATCTCTTCAGTGAGTTAATGAAATGCAGTTTATCTCTTTTTTGAGAATTTTCTTTCTGTTTTTTGTTGCATTTATGTGGTCTTTGGGTTATCACATTACCATCAACATTTTACTATATCTTCCCCCGTGCTAAAATTTTGGCATAATTATTCTTTCTTTTACTGCCTTTGAAAGGAAAACTGCGAATGGAAATAAGTAGCTGAATTATTCTTTTTACACACTGCCAGTAGGTGGTGCCATGAATGGAAATAAGTTGGATCCGAGCATGTTTTCCATTACAAAGTTGCAATTTTGATACTTTTTTTTATTTGATTTTGTAGGCATCTTGACATCATAGAAATGGCTAGTAATCTGAACACGCAATTATCCACCGGAACTCCCATTTTCGGTCTCGAAGTCTGGGAATTGGTTGGGATCATTGTTGGTCTATTATTTGTAGTTATCCTTTTCGCATTAACCTTTTATCTTACTTACCGGAAGAAATCAAAGAAAGCTAGAAACAATATTCCTCTTAGCCAGATCCCATCTGTTTCCAAGGAAATTAAGGAAGTACGGGTGGAGCAAGTGCCTACAAATGAATTTGTTCCTGGTGATGGGATTCTTCTCACCATTCATGACAAATCCAGTGATAAACAATCAGATAAGGTTATGGTCCATCTGGGTATGGGGAGAATGAAGAATGGAGATAGCAACAGTTATTCAGATTCGTTTCGTCATGTGGATAAAGATGGTGGAGGGTCTCAATCCGGAGAAGAAGGGAGCTCTGGAAACTTTAGTGTGTATAAACCTTCTTCAACACATTTAATAACTGCACCTTCTCCACTAACTGGCCTTCCTGAATTTTCACATTTGGGTTGGGGTCACTGGTTTACATTAAGGGACCTTGAACTTGCAACGAACCGATTTTCAAAGGAGAATGTTCTGGGTGAAGGTGGATATGGAGTTGTTTATCAGGGATGTTTGATCAACGGGAATCCAGTGGCAGTCAAGAAGCTCCTGAACAATCTGTATGTTTCTAATTTTTTTGTTTTAGTTCTCATGTCTATGGGATTATTTGGTTTTTGGATATTTTCAGTTCATCGGCTGTTTGACAGTTTAAGACTTTGCTTTTTAGGGGTCAAGCCGAGAAGGAATTTAGAGTGGAAGTTGAAGCTATTGGCCACGTGCGGCATAAAAATCTAGTGCGGCTTTTAGGCTACTGCATTGAGGGAACTCATAGGTACCATTCTCATTTTGATTATGTTGGAAGTCTTGACTAAATTTTCACCCCATACTGGACACCAAGCAACTTGCTGCATTCATTTGAGACTTTTGAGTCGTCTTCTTCTTCTTTTTCTTTCTGTTTGCATACAAATTCAAGAGAAGTGCTAAAAGGGCAACTCTTGAACGTAGTAATCGTCTGTGCTCTTTAGATTGTTTCAGTGGCATGATTATGCTGGTTGTAACTTGTGAGATCTGGATAACTTCTACTAATTCACATTTTAAGAAACAGCCGTTGTCTCACAAATTAAATTTTCAGGTTGTTAGTTTATGAATATGTCAACAACGGCAATTTGGAACAATGGCTTCATGGAGCTATGCGCCAGCATGGACATCTTACTTGGGAGGCCAGAATGAAGGTTCTCCTTGGCACTGCTAAGGCGTAAGTGACTTGAACTGAAATTTTCTTTTTCTTTTCAATGCTGCAGAATATATTAATGTATTGGACTTTTTGCAGTCTTGCCTACTTGCATGAAGCAATTGAGCCAAAGGTGGTGCACCGAGACATTAAGTCGAGCAATATATTGATTGATGATGATTTCAATGCCAAAGTTTCTGACTTTGGCCTTGCCAAGCTACTTGGTGCTGGAAAAAGTCACATCACAACTCGGGTTATGGGAACCTTTGGGTTAGTATTATTTTGCCAGTCTCTCTAATAATACGCTATTGCTGCAAGCTCACGTTGTGTCCTATTTGTTTTCCTGCATATTGTTTTCTCTGGTTCTTTTTGTAGTTGATTGAATTTGATATTATTTGCAAGTGAAGATTGGTGTAGAAGAAGCAGTATTATGTATGATATTCAATTTCTGCCTCCCAAATTATGCAGATATGTGGCTCCAGAATATGCAAATACAGGCCTTCTGAATGAAAAGAGTGATGTTTACAGCTTCGGAGTTGTGCTTCTGGAAGCAATTACAGGTCGCGATCCGGTGGACTATGGTCGTCCTGCCCAAGAGGTAATCATATTTTACTAATTAATATAAGGATCTCTAAGATTCTGTAAAGATGTCTTGCTAACAGTAAAATGTTTCAAAGTTATCTTGGATGAGATGTTGTGTAACTACATATGTAGCAACCAAACAGAGGGACTTAATTTAGTCATTCAGCACTTAATTAAGCTTACACTTGTGAAACAGAGGGAACCCCGTAGGACTGACAAGGACAGACTACACTGGAAAGCTGAACTAATGATGATGTGGCATGAAAACCTAAAATACATATTTATTCTGGTTAACCTCCAGAGTTGAAGTCATTGCCTGTATTACTTACCATGATTGATTATTCACCGAACATTCTGTAGTCTTGGTAGGGGGAAAGGGTTAACTTCAACTATATAAGACCAGGAAGCGTCTCTAGACCAGACAAGCGTGTGTCGAAGCCATGTGAAGCTTTTAGTTCAGATAGATTCGACCTCTGAGTACATAAATGGAACCTAACCATGCACATGTCCTATTATTTTTTCTGAATTTTCTAGATGCAAGCCTGGCTTGAGAATAGTTTTTTATTTGGTAACTTGAATTGATTCCCTTAAAGAACAAGGAAGATCCTTGAAAATGCCAGAACAACAAGGCCATACAGCCTTACAAACAAACACTAAACAGACGACAAAAGACCAACTAGAGTAGAGCAGACGAAACAAAAAATTACAAGGATAAAGGCCAACAATTGCCCTTCTCCATAGAGTTCCATGATCTAGCACTTTCTCTGGAAGACCCTAGGATACGCGCTCACCCTCTTGTTTCCAAAGTTGGTTTGACAATCTTTACTTATGTTTTTCAAAGGTTTTAGGAAATTTTTTAAATTTGGAGGTTCGAATGGAACAAAGAAGGCTCTGATAATTTTGAAGGCATGCACAACCGATCTAACAAGGCTACTGGCCTTGTGAGGGAAAAAGGCACGAGATGGAAATGGTAAAGAGTACTATGGAAAAAATTAGAAAAACGAAAAGGAACCACGGAGACTATAAACCGTGGATATACAGAGGAAGGCCGGAACAGAAAATAGGAAACAAAGAGAACTGGATTATTCAAATGTCTTTTTTCTTTCGGGCCTTTTTCACTTTTCTTTTTCCGTTCGGGATTATTCTAATTTTTCTTGTGTTTCCTTTTTGGGTTTGTGAAAAGAGTACTGGCCTTGTGAGCAACCTCAGCTTTTCCACACCTTTCATGGAAAGATTCTGGAATTCTTTCCCTCCAGATATGGTAAATAGCTGCAGAAAAGGAAATTTTGAGGTGCACGTTTTTGTATTCAAGAACACCAGCAGGCAGCACGTTTTTTTTAATATCAAGAACACCAGGGAAATTACACCAGAATTGACAATGTTGATTGGCCCATTCAATAATAGCAGCAAAACTATTATGGACAGTCAAAAGCACCTGTTTCTGAAGGATGAGCTTCAAACGGAGTAGAAAGCCTGTAGTAAAAGAATAGATGCTCATGAGTCTCAAGTCCTCTAGGAATAGGACACAACTGCAATATGAGGTGACACCGCACTTGGCCAACTTGTCCCCTGTGATAAACCTCCCATGCAGAACTACCTATAGGAAAGGCCACTTAGTGTGCCAGGCAGAGGAAGCAGTATATCCCCTTTAGTAAGAGACCAAATAACCTCATCTTCTCTGTTACTATCAGGCATCAAACTAGTTGGAGTATGCTCATTGCTTTCCTTTGTCACCTCAATTTTTGTCCTTGGCCATATGCAAGAACCTTGGGAAATGATGGAATCCAGCTTGGCCTCCAAATATCTACTATTTAGGTTGAACACCACTCTCTCCCAAAACTTTTTGTAGAAAGGTCCTAGAGGCTGCCAGTTATCTCGCAAGAGAAAGTGCGTTTGCACCATTGCCGTTTCTCTGTCGAATCACGAATGAAGTCTTGAGTTATGCTTCTAAGGCTTCGAAGAGGAGCTAGGGGCAATTTCATAAACCAGAAACATTCCATAAAGTATCATACTCCTGTAGACATCCCAAATACAGCCTCATAGCAGCCTTCTCTGATCCTTAATTTTTCTTTACCCCAAATCACCCTCTTTCTAAGGTGCACATTCTATGTTCCAGCCTATCTTGGCTCTTGTAGTTTTAAGACCTGAGTCACCTGACCCTATCCACCTAAAGGCCTGAGCATGCCTTCAATATCCTTAGTTATTCTTTGAGAGTTTGAGGGAGAATGAAAATCGAGCTCCGACAGACTTGATTACTAACAACTCTAAACTGATCAATTGTGCTCTTCCTCCTAAAGACAACTTTAGAGGCACACCAAAGCATTTAACAGGGACGGAAGCTTCGGGAGTGGAAGGAATTTCACCCAGAGCTACTTTGATAACAGAGGTCACCCCTGGGGGAATAAGATAGTACTCTTTCTGCAAATTTGGTTGCAGACCAGAGTAAGCATGAAAGTCCCTTGTAGCTTTGGACTTTTTCCTAAAGGATTTCGGATCAACACCCTATAACATGAATAAATAGTATGCAGAAATGAGATGAGAAGCTCTCTATCTGCACATTTAAATAGGGAATAGTCACGTGGTGTAAAACAACAAAAGAAAAAGCACGCTGATAGGTTGTTTTGAGTTATTTTGACAAATGAATTGATTAAGTCCAAATTGTACAATGAAGAATAAAACTGGTTAATATTTATACTGACCAGTTTGTTTAACGGAAGGGGTGTAATGTCACTGAAGCCCATAACTTAATCGTTCTCGCTGAAATGTGTTGAAGAGCAACAGTTGCATAAATGTCTAGTTGTAAAACACTTTGATGGGACTATTCTGGATTTACATCTCCCACGTACCAGGTTGAGTGTTTTTATGGGACTATTCTGGATTTACATTTCACACGTATTGGGTATAAGTCAACACAAAAGGTAGCTCTTGAAGAGAGGGTGCTCTCATACTTATTTACTTCGTAGTACTTTGGTACCCAAGAGATGTGAGACTTCAAGTCACTCTCCCTCACTCTGCATCACTTGCATGCAGCCACAGAGACACGCACCCTGCCCATACCTTGTACCTTGCTTTGAACCATGCTTCACAGTCTTGGCCAGTGTTTGAAAAGAAGGTCTAGAAGGCCGAGTACTCGCCGCCTAGGCGCTAGAAGGCCCCTCGCTGACTAGTGGCCCGCCTTGGCGCCAAGTACTCGGCCTGGAAGCTAGAAGGTGCCTAGCCGCCCTGGGAGCGCCTAGCGAGTTTTAGAACCTTGGTCTTGGCTAGAACCCAACCCCAAATGCTAGCTCTTGAAGTGAGGGTGCCCTCATGCTTGCGAACTTCTTATTACTTTGGTACCTTGGCGATGGGGAACGTCTCTTCATAGTAAATGCACTTTTAGGGTGCATGCAGGGACAAATAAATTTCTCTCAAAATGGAATCTATTGCTTGTTTTCCAATTGGGTGGATCGTAGGTGCAATTGCTTCATGGATGAGGTCTCTAGTTCAAGGCAAGGATGGCCTAGTTTCTCTAGAGAAAAGAATAGAAGTGAAACTATCCCCCAGGAACATAGAGTCCTTTTCCTTTGATTTCATGTGATGCAGTATGTAAATTCCTTTCTTACGGTAGAGGCATTTGTAGTGGGACAAAGCCGACAAGGCTCAGGGTCGTTTTGACCCAGAGTGTGCTGAGCCTCGATGGGTTGTAAGTGGGGCACAAGCCGAAGAGTTAAGAGTGACGCCACCCATAAGTAACTAAGCGGTTACGAGATTCACGGAGGGCCATGTGCCCGGTTTAATGAAGGGTGATGTCACCGCGCGTGTATTAGCTTGGAGAGCAAGTGCATGGGAGGCTATAATTACCAAGGGATAGACCCTAAAGGTATACACACTCTTCTAGAATTAAAATTACTCTCCATTGTATTTTCTCACTCTAGTTGCTGACTTGAGCGTCGGAGTGCCCGCCGGCGAGGCACTAACGGTTGTTGCTTGTGTAGGTCGGAGCAACGAAGAGTGTTCGACCCAAGGAGGATCCACCAGTGAATTCACCCACCAACAATTAGTGTGGCTGCTGGGATCTAGTTTTTGGTGTTTTTCTGGTGGATTTCGGGTGATGTTCGGAGGATTTTTAGATTGGATTTTGGTGGTTTTTGGCGGTTTTGAAGAGCATAGAAGCCATGGAAGCACGGTTTGTCTGGGTTGAGATCAAAGTCGTTCGAGGACTCGATCGGACCAGCAAGGGTTGTGCGCCTCACTAAGACGAACACAACGGTGGGTGGCACATTGGTTTTGGAAGCCAGACGACGCCGGAAACACAGTTTGAATAGTGGCGGAAGGCGGCGAAGCATTGTTGTGTGCCGATCTCATTTAGATTGATTGGGGAGGAGATTTGAACACGGGGTTTTGTTCCTCTCGTTGAGCCAATCACGGTGGTAGGCGGAAGATCATCGAACGACGCTGGAGGAGCCCACACATGCAGTTTGAACAGCGGCGGAAGACATGCAGAGGGTCTGTTGATGATCGATCTCATTTAGAGTGATCGAAAACAATTTTTGAACACAAGGCTTTGTTCCTCTTGAAGAGACGATCACGGACGTACCAAGAAATTTGCCGGAGAACGCCGGAAACACGGTTTGAAGTTGGCGCAAGGTGGCGGAGGATAGGCGGAAAGACTGTTATTGTGGTGGGGTGATTTCGCCGGTGGATCCTCCACGGGTCGAACCATCTTCCTCCTTGCTCGACCTACACAAGCAACAACCGTTAGTGCCTCGCAGGCCTCTTGACGGCGGGCACTCCGATGCTCAAGTCAGCAACTTGAGAGAGAAGCACAATGGAGAGAGTAGTTTTAGATCTAGAAGAGTGTGTATACCGTTAGGGTCTATCCCTTGGTATTTATAGCCTCCCATGCACTTGCTCTCCAAGCTACTTGTGCTTATACACGAGC
This sequence comes from Gaultheria prostrata, assembly GCA_036023075.1. Classification (NCBI taxonomy): domain Eukaryota; kingdom Viridiplantae; phylum Streptophyta; class Magnoliopsida; order Ericales; family Ericaceae; genus Gaultheria; species Gaultheria prostrata. The sequence continues at coordinate 14,571 of JAXBDA010005749.1, forward strand.
GGTGACATCACTCTTCATTAAACCGGGCACGTGGCCCTTCGTGAATCTCGTAACCGCTTGGTTACTTATGGGTGGCGTCACTCTTAACTCTTGGGCTTGTGCCCCACTTACAACCATCGAGGCTCAACACACTCCGGGTCAAACCGACCGGGGGCCTTGTCGGATTTGTCCCACTTCAACATTCCTTTTATTTTGGCCATGTGGTCATCTATGTTCCGGTCAATCTTGTTTTTGACTCCTTCCCTCCAAGACAATCCTGCTAGTTACTTTACTGATGAAATGAGCCGATTTCTTTTCTGTAACCATACAAGTCATTCTTTTTTTGGTGTAGAGGAATGTGGTTATAAAACAGTAGTTGTGTTCATGCCTTTACCTCTTTGCCATCCTGTTTTCTCTGGTTACTTTCTTGATGGAATAGAACATCCGTGATCCATCAATGTTGTACACAACTTCAAAGCTTTCTATGCTTTTCATTTTGTCCTTATTACTATTTACTATAATTGCAGTTCACCAGCTTTAAAGATCCATTAAGGTGGTCCATAAAATAGTATCTTAGAGCCATTGCATCTTTGCATTACTTCTGTTCATCATGAATAAACTCCTCTGCTATTCAACTTCCACAGTAGATTCAGTGAGTCTCCGACTTATTGAAGTTTCTACAACTTTTAAGACTAAGCATTCCGCTTATCTGTACATTCAAGATGTGGATGTACGTGTATTATAGCCTTATAGGTACAGTAAGAAGTTTCTATTGGGATATTTACCCATCTGAACTGGCCCATGCTATCCATACTCTAGTTACATACCAATACATGCTGTTCATGGATATTTGTGCTTCCATACTTGTTACAGTTTCTTCTTGGATCAATTATGCTCCTCAGTGGGTCTTGGATATCTTATCTGTAAGAACTTTGTTAGAAATTGTACTGATTTGTATACTGTGTACGTGCAATTAAGTGTCGGCAATCACAGTTTTGTAGTCTCATTGAGCATGAACCATATATTGCTTGCAGGTAAATCTGGTTGATTGGCTGAAAATGATGGTTGGAAGCAGGCGGTCGGAGGAAGTGGTGGACCCAAACATTGAAACCAGGCCATCAACAAGAGCACTTAAAAGAGCCCTTTTGACAGCATTGAGATGTGTTGACCCCGATTCTGACAAGAGACCTAAGATGAGCCAAGTTGTTCGTATGCTTGAATCAGAGGAGTATCCCATTCCAAGAGAGGTCAGTTTCTGTTCTATTCGAATTCATCTGTTAAGAAAATGACTGCTTGCTTAGGTCATCATATCTAGGTGTGCATGCGTGTAGGACTCTGAACAACACATTTTGTTTGAAAGGGAAAATAAATTCTCAATAGTTTAAAAAGAATGGGTTGGTTAGACAATGGCAAATTCTTGAATTCCACCTTTTGTTTTGCTTTTTAAAGGTGAAGTCGAATCTTTCGCTTTGTTTTTTGAGATAAAACCTTTCAGAGCTGCAGTAACGTTGAATGTGAGACCCATTTTATCAACCGTGGAGGTACTAATAAATATTTAGTGGGTCCTGCATTAAATGTTCAGTTTTTTGGTTGTTAAGCTAGTAGTATTTTTCAACCTTAGCAAGTGTTTTTCATGAAGATTGTTCAGAAGGATAACAGTTTTCTATGCCAAAACTGGTTTCTTAGAGCACTACCTTATCGAATGTGGCTGAGAAGTAGTTTTTGCTAGATATCAAGAAATTAATATGGTCCAATGGCTTTGCGTGTGCATGTGTGTGAGTGAGAGGGAATTTGTATCTCTTGTTTTGTAAAATTAATTCTGGAGAAAAATATTAGGGTCATTGAGGAGTTACATATTTCAACGAAGAACGTATTGATCTCCGTTTATTGTGCTCACATGTTAGTAAATATTCCACAACCTTCGATATTGTAGGCAGCGAAGCATAAATTTCTTGTCCCTCCATTTATTTTCTTTTCCTCCTTTTGTACTGTGCAATATTTTTTCCTGAGGACCATTTGAAGCTCTTGCTAAGTGATCTATCTTTGTAGTCAAGGGTAGCATACAATGCTAATGATCGATTTCCAAACTTTCTGAATTTTTTTAAATTGGATTTACTCGTGAAATCTCAGGATCGAAGGCACCGAAGAAGTCAAGCTAGTAGCACAGAGATTGAATCCCAGAGGGAGAATTACGACACTGACAAGAGTGACAATCCAGATCCAAGGTCAGAGAGTAGAAGAAACCAGGGAATATAACCAAACCTAGTCATTCTTTTAGCGCATCAGGGATCATGAAACCGTATTGATAATTCTTACTACCCTTTCAACCTTCTGAAATATTTGTACGTACTGTTTCGGAGAGGAAAAGATGCTTGGGAGGGACGCGAGGGAATTCTTCTTCTTCTTTTTCGATTCTTGGGCTTTTAAATAGATTGAGAGATGATTGTTTTGTGTATGGAAGAGGTGATATTGTGTAAAAACCATAAACCATTGGGAGTGTGTACATATTCTTTCAGCTCTTGTATATTGTTTCTTGCATTTTTCAGCTTTCTACAAAAAAAAAAAAAAAACTTGCACCCACTCGTATTCCAGCTTGTTACACTTGCAGCATTTATTATTTTGTTAAGAAATTTGTGTATGCAAAAATAAAAGAGCAGCCCAGTCAGTTTGTTGTCCATCACAATGAAAATAGCCTGATTCAATTTTTTTTGATCGTCCAATCGATCCCGGGAGGTTGTTCACTATCTCCAATCTTAGTACTTTATCCTCTTGTTGGTAGGTTTGGACCATGTGATAACCGAGGAACAGTCCTACAGCACGTCACTAACCCACTACACAACCCAAACCTCGGAGGGAGTTGGCGCAACCCACTCTAGTCACGGCTCCCACTTAGCACAGGTACTCACCCTGTGGGGAATCGAACTCTTGACCAAGGGAATTACTCTCAAAGTCAGGCACTCGCCCTGACCGCTGGGGCAACCTGGGTGTGTATCTACGGTAATTTGGATGTTGATTCTTATTGAGCTCTTTCGTCCACGGGCCACAATGAGTCAAGTGATGATAAATAAACGTGGGCTATCAGCATATGGTCCAAACCACAAGACTGAAAGTTAAGTTCGCTCCTAATTATCTAATGTAGGAGGATTATGTGTGTGTAAAGCTGCAAATGAACCGAGCTATTCGTGAACTGCAAAAGACTCGACTCAGTAAAAGCTCCTTCGAACTTCACTCGTTTGATAAATGAATTGAATCTAAACATGACAGTATTCGGTTCGATTAGGCTTGCGAACTTAGAGTAACTAGTGCCAAGCCAGCTGCAAGGAATAACTAGTGCCCGGGATGTAAAGGGCCAAGGGAGTTCTTGATATGATATGTGAGCTATGGCCTTTCCATACCCAGTAGAATCATATAGATCCAGCTACTCTCAGTCTTACTTCAAAGTTCACACGTGTTCAATAGAGGTCATCAAATGTTCTGGTCGAATTTAGTAGTTATTAAAATGTTGCACCGTATAAAGGATACGAGATTACGTTATGCCTAATCGATAATAAATTACCATTGTTATTTTTCAAAAGAATGATGGATACTTCTTTTGTATATATATCTCCTACGTGGCTTTCAATCATTTTCGATATTGTTGTATTCCTCGCAGAATAATATTGTCGTTGAATGACGTAGTAGTACCATGGTTACCATTTCCACATAACAGGAATTGCCGGCCTCTTCAGCTACCATTGTTGCCTCCGGTCTAGGGATGGCAATTCCACCCAAAACCAATGGATACCCGATCCAAACCGACTCTATCGGGGAGGTTTTTTTTATTTTTTCCTACCCATGGGGCGGGTTTGGTTTTCGAAACATGATACCCGACGGGTTTGGATTCGGGTTTGGTCTTAGCAAGTATCCGGCCAAACCCATATCCAAACCCAAACCGAATCCAAACCGTTCCATATAATATTACTTATAGATCATGTTGTTGGTTCGTACTTTTAAAAAAAAATTCTTTTGACGTTTTCTCGTTGGTGTGGGTTAAACACATTAATTTTTTTTTTTTTTAGTTATTTCCTTTGATTATGTTGGAATTTGGGTGTTTAATGGTAAAATATTATGGCATGTTACTTTATTATTTTAATATATAATCTTTTTCCTTCACATGTTCATTAATGAAATGAATACTAATGCGGGTTTGGTGCGGTTCGGATAAAATCCAAATCCATATGGTTAGGTTATGGTCCACTAAAAATCATACCCATCGGATATCGGTTTGGATTTGGGTATAGATAAATACTTTAGGTTTGTGTATGGTAATAGCAAAACCCAGACCAAACCGATCCATTGCCATCCCTACTCCGGTCCTCCATCATATTACACAATATTTTTTAATAACCGGATGTCCTGGCCAGCTTGCACGCATCTCAAGTAATTCCGGAACTTTGAAGTTAACGACCGGACAAATCCTCCAGTGGCTCCAAGGTTCAGAATGTTTGGCCACCGTGAAATTCGAACATGCGACCTCATAGAGGACAACCACTTATTGCTTTCTCATTTCCACTCGGCTAAATCCCTTGGATTTTGTCATACTGCAACATATTCTTGTCAAATAGACTGTTAAATACTTTAATTGCACAGTTGCCGTTGATTAGAACACTTCAACTTGGATTTCCTAGGACAGTTGCCGTTGCACAGTTGCCGTTTATTCTTGTCAAACAGACTGCATTTCCCTTGGATTTCCTAATGCTTGTAGTCAACACTTCAACTTGAAATTTAAGATCCGAATATATGAGTTCCGTGGCTTCTAGGCATAATTTCTTGTAATTGTTGATCAGCGTGTATTACTTTGCTTTTTTAAATATAGATGCTTAGTTTTGTAGGTCACGATTGAGCTTCCCTATCTCTTAGGCCAAGCAATGGCATTTGTGATCATCACATATCCAATGGTTGGGTTTTATTGGTCAACCTACAAGGTTTTATGGTACTTCTATGTCATATTTTGCACATTGACGTACTACACTTACCTTGGAATGCTGCTTGTTGCGATGACACCGAGCTTTCAACAAGCAGCAATTTTGCAGTCACCATTCTATACAATGTTTAACCTGTTCTCTGGATTTTTTGTTCCTCAACTGGTAAGCCACTACCTTTACTTGAAGTGGTACACTTAATGGTGTTTCTCATTCTGCTTAGGATCACGTTTGTGGCATCATGGAGTGAATTTTTGTTTTGAGTAGGCATGTTTTGTGTTTGTGGGATACATATCCTTTGACAGTTGTAGCCTGTAGGTTTAGCAGTTGGGGATATTTTGGTTATGTTGGACATGAGTAATGGTCATAGTTGATGAGCCATAAATGGAGTCAGTAACATTATTTAATCATTTGGGCTCCTAGTTAGTTTAGAATATTTTGAGCTACAAACACTTGAGAGTTTCTAAACATGTCTCATCTTTTTTTTTTCTTACTTGGTAAAACCGATCCGATCCTAACAAAATTGGGGAGGCTTTAAGACTATAAGATGCATCTAATCTTCCTTTTGAATAGCCAGGTGATTATAGGAATTTGAGATGGTGTTTTAGTAAATGTTCCTCACGGTTGCTAGGATGAAGCATCTCCTCCCCTCTCCTCCTCGTCTCTTTCTTGATCGTAGAACAAAACAAGTACTATATAGGGTAGCTGTCACCATGTTGAAACAAAAGAAGTGCACTTTCTACTCCAACCCGATCAAAGGATGCCCCAAACGAACCTTACTCCACTATCCTACTTTTTGACGTTCAATTCAACAATCAAACCCTAAGTTACTCGTTGTTTTGGGCCTTTTGGCACTCGAATATGCTCCGTATTGAAAATATACCAACTCGCTACTTTTGAAAATCACTCCAAACACAGAGATGTCCAAAACATAAAGATTATCTTTCTTGTCCTTAGAGCCTTAATTAACCGTGGAAGCTTTTGATCGCCAAAACCCCAAAAATTATTATTGTTGACAGTGTCAACCCAACATTTTTAAAGCAATCCTACCCCAGTGGCTCCTCTGAAATCTGAATCTTCTTTTCCTTGTTATGGTCAGCGCCATTACTATGGCAATCATCAGTGGACAAAAACCATGAAACCAGGACTATGAAACTTAAGCTCTCGCGATATCTCTTTCTTATCATTTCCACCATTTCTTCTGCTGATCAATTCTATTTTTGAACTGTCCTAACAATCCAGGAATTCGCTTGAAAACGGTTAGTTTTCAGTTCCAAATCTGATGTATAGGAGATGATTTGGTTCAAATTATGATATTCCCGAATGAAGTGAATGGTCTACTATTAACTATATATAAATCTCCTTATGCTTTATGGGAACTTCGTTAAATTTTCAAGATATTTACCCATTTGAATGGTGAACTTTTGTTGTTTCTTTCATATCTTTTTTTTAAAAAATGTTACTGACCTAGTTGAATTTTTGTTCTTGCAGCAAATTCCTAAGTGGTAGATCTGGATGTATTATCTGGCTCCTACATCTTGGACCCTAAACTGTATACGTACTTCACAGTATGGAGATATACAAAAGAGTATTGCGGTGTTTGGTGAAACTAATCAAACCGTCTCAGCCTTTTTAAGACATTACTTCGGATATGACCATGATCAATTACCCATGGCGGGCGTTGTTCTCGTTACTTTCCCCATTGTCTATGCTTCTCTATTTGCATATTGCATAGAGAAATTAAACTTTCAGAAGAGATGAATGTTATGAAACTTTGCGATTTCTAATTATAGTGAACTTTTTTTCCCCCCAAAATTATAGCAATTTTATTGATAACAGAAACAATAACATCATAATTCAAAAAACTGGAGTATGAATTTGGCATGTTAAGACCATGGTGGGAAGTCATCGAAGAACACATACGCACAGGAATCATGAGACGATTTGTATTGAGAGAAGACGAGAAGGAGAGAGGAGAGGAGAGGAGAGGATGGTGGAGAAGACCCGGACCGAGTTCTGGTCCAATGTGCTATCCTCTAGTATGGTCCAATTTTGGGCTGAATGGGCCCATAATAATGATTGGGATCGTTCATATTTTCGATATCGTAATAAGTATGTCTTCAAGACAAATTAGCTTGGTCGGACACCAATAGCAATTGCTCCAAATTTTCACCTGCCATTTGGACTCGGGCCGAGACATGCAATGTTAGGATAGTCCCATGATGCAACTTGACCGGGAATAGCGGATGCAACTTGAACGGGGATAGCGGATGCCATGTAATGCTACTAATTATGGATGTCACGGGGCGCGACCAAGCCATACACTTGATTGTTGGAGGAATCACTCACTCCAAGCTTATCCCTGGTGGGTCGCATAGCTTCTCATTTGGTTACTCATTTGCAAGACATTAGGCCGATGTGTTGGCTTAATTATCTTGGCAGCTTTGAACTGGTTACCGCTGGCGGCGGGTCGAGACTAATAACAATTTTTTTTAAAAAAAAACCAATGAGCAATGTTAAAGACACTAAATAACTTGCATACTATTACACGAACAGTACACATGTCATTACCATATCAATGCATGATGCAATACATGAATGCACTCATCTATTAAAAAAATGTCACATGTACATCAGTTAGTGCCTCTCGACTTTCCCAATACCGCAGGATTAAGAATGTCCAAAATTTTATCCTTGCATCTTGTAGTTTCGTGTCCATGCCAAACAATATATAAAAAAAATAAAAAAATTGTTGACAAATGACAATGTCGAATTATGGAATTCCACCTTTAGTTTCTCTTTTCAAAGGTGAAATCAAGGTGAAGTTGATACTTTCACCTTGTTTGATAAGATCCAAACTTTCTAGAGAGCTGCAGTAACGTTGAGGTGGAGACCTATTTTATCGACCGTGGAGGTGCTAACATTGAGTTCAAATCCGGGCAATAGAACTTACCAGTATCAAATCCGTCCATTTAATCTTGACTTCGCTTAATATTTTTAAGTAGGGCTGCAAATGAACCAAGTTGTTCGGGTTCGGCTCGTTTGATTTGGTCTCGTTCGAGCTCGGTTCGTCAAGATTTTATTAAGCTCAAGCTCAAGCTGGCAAAAAGTTAATAAATAAGTTTGAACATTAGTATGCTGGCGAACAATTAATTAATAAATAAGCCTAAAAACTATCATGATAGGCTCGATAATGTTCTTTTATTTTAACAGGAGAATATTACATTGCTTCTTATTAAATCGAAAGTAATATGTTGATGTACAATACTAAAAAACTATAGTTAATTGTATCACTGTTTCAAAATAGAGCCTTCATCTTGTAGGTTAAACATATATTTAAGACACATGTACAAGCGCAATTAAAACATTCTCTAGTATGCAACACTGCAACAAAATTGGGGTATCGCGACGAAAAACTTTCGTCGCGAAAGTAGCATTTTTCGTCGCTAAAGCTATGGCGAGGAAATGTTTCCTCGCCCACTTTCCTCGCCTATACTGTGTCGCAAAAGCCTATTGCGAGGAAAACAAAATTTCCTCGCCTAATATGGATAATAGGCGAGGAAAAATGACTAATTGGCGAGGAATTATTTTCCTCGTTAAAAACTCCTGACACTAAAAAAATGCGAATTCTTTTCCCAGCTCCTCCGCTTCCGCTGGGAATCGAACCAGCAACCTCCTGTATAACCACACGCGACCCATCCACCACACCAACTTCCTTTTCAGTGT
>JAXBDA010005750.1:0-23235 GCA_036023075.1 Gaultheria prostrata
TTGAGGGAGTTCAATGGTTTGAGACCTTTGGGGACTTGCAGATAATGTGTAGAGATTTGCAGGGGAGGAGGAACGAACAACAAAGTGGGGGCATTTGTGTCCCATGGTCAAAAAATTAATCTTGTTAGAGGAGTCAATTTATTACTCCACTATAATCTTTGTATTCCCCATAAAAGGAGAGTAGAATAGAGGAGTTAATGCAATTTTACCATATGCCCTTATGACACATATTAACAAGACCCTTAAATGAATACTCAAAAGGTGATGTGACAATATTTGAGTATTCATATTTGAGTATATCATTGGTTGGTGATGCTCTAAGTAAGTACGAGACCAGTTAATTCCCTTATGTAGAAAGGAATTAATGAACTGTTGGACCATGAATGGCTTGCTTCGTGTACTGTGGTTGAAAGTCGAGTGCAATTGGGTCCCTCGCACATCACCACTTCGGAACCCACAGATCAGAAGAGATTGTTCGGAAAGAGATTTTTCACCTTCTCTGGTTGAGGTCTTTAGACCCGGTTTTGTACTACCAAACCCATCTTGTTTGGAAGGGTTTTTGAGAATCGGTTCTCAAAATTCTTGTTGAAAATTCAAATGGGTTTTTGAGAATCGATTTTCAAAACCCTTGAAAAAAAAGGGACAGAAAACTCATTGGGGAAACCGAACAAGGGAGGGTTTTCGAAACCCGGTTCCGAAAACCCAAACGAACAAGCCCTGGGCTCAGAAGAGAGAGATACTTGTGATGGTAAAAAAGCTGTGATGGGTTGAAAAGTAGGGAGAGGGAGAGAGATAGGATATAAAGAGCTAAAACTAAATTGGTTTTGGGACCTACTTAAGAGTTTCACACAAATGATCAAAACTGTTCAATCACGTAAAAATATAATTATGAGTGGCTTTAAAAAAAAACCAACTGAATCTGATTATTTTAAGTGTTTGATCTAATTATCTAACTTTTCATTCAAGATTTAAGATATTAAATTCTATGAAAATTAGAAGATTGGATGAAGCACTTATCGTTATCTAATTGAGATGATTTTTTCCAATGCCACTTGAAATAATATTTTAAAATTAATGAACGACTTGGATAATTTGTGTGAAACTCTTAAGTGGGTTCCAGAAAGCTTCTATGCACAATTTAGTTTTGGTTACTGTTCGGTTAGGGGGTTTAGTTTTAGTTTAGTTTTGTTGACATCATCATTTTTCTCATTTCTCTCTCTATCTCTCTCCACTCATTACACCTTTTGACATCATCAAAACTAAACTAAACTACCAAACGAACACATCCATATCTCTCTACCTTGCTCTCTCTACTTTTCAACCTATCACAACTTTTTGACTGTTAGGAGTTTCCCTCTCACTGGTCCCAATCACAGTTGCATCTAGTACATAACCGGGTCCAAAGACCTCAACCGAACAAGGTCATCATTCCATGACTGGTTAACCTCCCTTCTAGGGTAGTGATGAAGCCCCACTCCAAGTAATAATGTATTTAGTATAAACTAGGGTTTTTATTCAAATCAGATTATATGACCAGAACTTTATTCAGCATATGAAATAGTTTTTATTCTTTTTATCAGTTGCATATTTGTATATACAGTTTCAAATACTCGTTCATATAATTGTTTTCAATGTTGTGCTTAGAGTTCTGAGATAGATTATGCTCGTAAGACGGATCATGCCATTGGGTTGCGTGACACCATGTCAATGAGACGATTCTCTATGCCTTTTAACAATCACAAATTTCTTCTTGCCGACTATCGATAGGGATTGCAAGCCCCAGAGATAGTTATTTATCGATTCGAATAGGAACCCAGTTTATGCGAATGCATGGTTATGCGGTTGGGGTGGATTCCAAACCCTAGACTTTTTCTCTCACCGTCTTCATCTCGTTTAGTATCAAATTTCACTATTAATGTAGTGTATTTGTACAATTTGGCTAGAAACATCAAGAAATTCATCATCATTTTCTTCTTCCAATTAGAACCACTAGCAGAGTACTTTTTTGTCAGGTTTTCGCTTATACTAATATACATAGTATTAGTAAATCGGTCGTCCTGCTAATGAAAGTTCACAGGGCTTTCCTTAAGCACATGAAAAGACAAAAAAAAAAAAAAAAAAACACTCTCCAATACACTTTTTACACATTCAATATACTTTTTAAACTTTAACAGGTTCCGTAAATGCGGCCGTACTGTCGAGATGAATGGATGGAGCATTACTTGAATTGGAGCATGGATTTTCACCTTTTGCAGGCACCATTGAATTCACCACTGGTTGAAGAGAAGAGAAGGCGATGAAGATGGGCAACAAATATTACCGTCCAGCATTTTGGGCTTAAGGATTTTTTGGTTTTGTCTTTATTCAACTTTTTTTGGTTTTGCGTTTGTTAGTTTTGCATCAAACCTTTGACGATTTTAGATTTTTCCGGACGTGAGAAATCGGAATTAGGTTAAAATTATGATTTTTACTCAAATATTTTGACGGTTTTCCTTCCATTGCTCCTGGAGTCAGTTGGTTTAACTTCTTCTTTTAATACATATTGTGAACAAAGAGCAAGATCTTAAGTTACAGAGGTCCTGATGATAAGAGAGCAAGATAGTATACTGTAGCAAGTGAGGTTCTAATTAACCATCTAATCTGTGAAAGGCACAAACATGTAGACCCCCATCAATTTGAAGACTTATCATCGTCCGGTAATTAACCACTTCCTTATCATCACTTAACTTGAACACGAAAAACCCCAACAGGACAGCCGAGAAGATCTTCATCTGCCTATTCGCGAATTCCTTTCCTAGACAAATTCGAGGTCCAGCCTGTTCACCACCAGATACTTTGTATTGTTGCAATTGAGCTTGAAGGTAGTAGATCACATGCTGAAGCTGGGCTGGGAAGGTGATGGACTAAGCCCCCTCATAAAGTGATAGTCAGGCCATTGGTTTTCATGTTTTTGATTCCGACAATTTTTGGGCTATGGAGACGCCATCCAAATTGATACTACAAGGGCAAACCTGGCTAGCCATCCGGGTAAGAAATACAATTATTAAACTGTTTGCGGCTCCCTTGTGGTTGTAGCATATGTATACGGAATGTGCTACTGGTATATCATACGAGTGAGAAATATTTGATTTACGGTTCTTCAGTTTTTGACTCAGTTTTGTAAATTTTTGTTCATCAGCCATTGATCCATTAGCCTTGCGAGCTGTCCATTTTCTCCATTTCTTCTATGGTACAACAGTGGAAAAATCAATAGTACTAGTCCTTGGTGTTCATTTTCTGACTATGTTATGAAGAACATGCACTTGGTTCAAGTTTTCGGCTATGGTTCTAGTCTCACTGTAGTCCACTTAAAAGGGATTCGAGGAATTTTTTGGATAAAAGCTTTTTGTGTTTTGTGTGTGTGTGTGTGTGTGTGGATAACTGGATATCGCTACTAAATCACGATTCAAGGAATATCCAGCTTTTAAGTTGTTTCGAGGTAATTTTATCTCAACAAAAAAATTTGATGCAAATGTGATTTTCAACTTTCATTCCACAACAATAGCTACAGTGTCAACATTATCATTATTCTAAAACAAGAACTCTTTAACCTAGAATGTGGTTTGTTTAGTGTGAATAGTGGGGATTTAACTTCATTCTAGTAATGCAACACATTTATTTTTTGGTACGGAACTTTCTTGACATGTCATGATCCTTTCATTATGGATTGAACTGCATTCCCAAACTCGCAATGTGTCAAAATAAAAAATGTGTCAAAATAATGGCTTCTCAAATGCAAAAATGTCACATAATTAGCTTATTTGCGAAAAAAACAAGACCCTATGCCGGTTTGGTCATCCTTATTAGCGTAGTTGCCTATTTTTCCTTCAATTCTTTTTATCTATTTCTTGATTCAAACACAAGATAAGTAAATAAGCAAGCCAGACAACTGATCCTGTCCTGGAATTGACAGCTTTCTTGCCATTGCTTTTGGAGTTTCTTGGTTTAACTTCTGCTTTTGTCCATATTGTGAACAAAGGTCTTAAGTTACATAGTGAAGTTCTACACGCCTTATCTAGGATGATCAAAGAGCAATGTAAAGTTTTCTTTTTGTGGCAAGTGAGGTTCTAGCCACATAACCTACAGAATGTGCGGACATGTAGACCCCCATCAATGTGAAGATTAATCATCGTCCTATAATTAACCACGTTCTTGTCATCGCTTAACTTGAACACGAAAAATCCTAACAGGACAGCCGAGAAGATCTTCATCTGCCTATAGGCAAATTCCTTTCCCAGACAAATTCGAGGTCCAGCCTGTTCACCACCAGATACTTTGTACTTAGTTGTCAAGAATTTTAATAAGTATCCATAGTGAGTTTGAATTGAATACAAAATAGGCATTTGTTGTTCTTACCTGGAAGGCTGTAAACTTGAAAGGGCTTTCTGGCTGGAAAATTCCATTCTGGTCAAGCCATCTCTGTGGTCTAAACTCTTCTGCATCATCTCCCCATATGAACTTCATCCGGCCCATTGCATAAGGTTGGTAAGCCACCATGTCGCCTTTTCTCACACTAAATCCATCTGGCCAAGTGTCATCCGAGAAGCAAATTTTTGCATCCTGAACATAATTATGTAAGAGGTCACACACAGTGCAGGAAAGAGACATAAAGCAAATGAAAGTGCTGGAATTCAACAATCCCTACAAGATACTATCTTCTATTTTGCCAATACTTTTCATAGGTTGAATGCGTGCGACAAAGACTGTTGTAGGAGTAAAAGGTAATCTTGAAGCATGACTATTTCACCAATCTGTGGTCAAGCCATTCCTTTTTCTCTGCAGTAGTACTACTTTTTCCTTAATATTGTGCGAACAATGTGTTTGATCATGGCTCTGTAGCTAAGAAGAATGTGTGTGTCTCTGTGATTCTAATTCTTCGTAGCTCCAAAGCCATAACTGAAAAACAAAACTTACAACCATAATGAAGTTTATTGATTCTGCAATTATAGCAGAGATGGCAGACAACAGATTGCTGAAATAATTTGGCATTCAACCTATACAAATATCAGCATGACCAAAAGACACTATATTGCGAGATAGTCTCCTTGTAGAGCTTGTTAAATAGATCTGCCACTTGCTCTTTATGGTCCATTCGTACCACTGGAACTGCAGGGTACAGCCTGAGAGTCTCAGTCAAAGTGGCATGGAGATATTGCATCTTTTCAAGAGCTTCCTCGCGAATACCTGAAGCAAAGTCCTCAAAGTCAGTACCTTCTTTGATGTTCGTTGCATCTTTTATTTCTTGTGCAACCTTTTCCTGTATGTGAGGATGCTTGCACAACATGTAAATGAACCAGGAAAGAGTCACTGCTGTCGTGTCTTTGCCAGCACTTATGAAATTCAAAATTATGCCCCGTAAGTACTTAGGATCTCTTTCGTCGTGCACTTGTAGAAACCTCGATAAAATGTCTTCTTTCTTTGCCTGGAAATGTCAACATTATAACCAAGGGTGTTGTCAAAACTTCAAATGTCACAAAAGCTGATTATGAAGATCGAAATCCAACAATATTAATATTGATCCTTCCAAGAAATCAGCTTTACCAGCTCTAAAAGCTGTTTTTAGCTCAAAAGAGAGAAACCAGAAACTGTGGCAAACACATATTATGAGGTGGCAAAATATAAAATGTCCTGCAAAAAGCTATGACATAAACCCGCTAGATCTGAATACAGGATCAAAATAGAAAGTTTGAATTGTTCATTTACGCACTACCGAAAAAACAAATAAAGAAATTTTCACTTACAGAGAAATCATCATTTGGTAACTTGTCCATTTGCTCAGCTTTGCTACGGATTAGCTTGTATACAAAATCATCAAGGACTTTGATGTTTTTCTTCAACTCAGCTTCCGCCCCCATATTCAGAGCTTTCTTTATCTTCCAAAAGACATCAACGTATCGCCGAAGAGTCACTGCACTTGAATCATCGAAAGCATAGCGAAATTTGGTGCCTTCTTCACTTGATCCACACATACTGTCTAGTTCAACTCCAAAGGCAACCTTGAATATCGAATCTAGGGTTGATTTCATAAATAGATCCTACATCGAGTATGATATTAGCGTTATGCAGCAGTCAAACAGGTGCATGAAATTGAATATCTTGTCTGTTTGTATTGTTCTCGTTATCCATGATTTTGAAACTAAAAATAAAGAAAAGTTCGTAAAGCTTATCCTTTATCATATTCTCCTCATCTTTGTGTGGCAACAATTCTCGAATATTCTAGAACATGTCTGTGATGTTTTCTTGAAATGTGGGGTTTTTTCCTGTGATTTTCAGCAGTGAACCTAAAAATAAATGGTATTAGACACGTAAGTCTTGAAAACTCACCTGAATATCCATTATTTGGTTGGAAGTGGCGGCATCAGATATAATTTTAGCAAGTTTTGCCACATTTTTCTGGAAGACAATGCTGCTAAAGTCCCTCAAAACCCTTGTGGAAAATTCGTAGCTTGATAATTTGCGCTGTTGGAGCCACTTCTCTCCATCTACTGCGAAAATTCCATCACCGAACAGATCCCCTAAGATGCTGTAATTATGCCAACCCTGCACATTTTCTTAAATACTTCAAGTTGCAATAGACAAGGTTTTCACTCAAGTTATGAATGCTGATTATCCATAGCTCTATTTGCCTCAATTGAAATAAAATCAAACGAATGTGAATATGCTTAGAGATGAGGCATCTAACATTTAGTTGCACAACACCTTGAGGTCCATACGGCAATGACGGTCATAATCAACGCCCAAGATTCCCGGTTACAAAAGGGTTTGGGTGAGGTAGAACCTAGTAAGTAAGCAGCCTTATCCTCAACTTCTACATAGGCTAATTCTCGTTGCTTGAATCTGCCATAACAATTGGACAGGTAGCTCCTGCCCTGCCCCATACGGCAATGACGGTCATAATCAACGCACATTGAATTATGTATTCAATTTTTCTGTGTATGTATTGGTATCTTGGATTTGTGGGGGGGGGGGGGGACTTAAAAAGCTTTATTTTCCTTTCCCTTTGCAAATCCCCAAATGATCCAATATTTTGGGGTCACCAGTAGAATACTACCCCTACCTTTTTTGTTTTGATCAAGTCCCATTTGGATTTTGGATTTTGGATCTTGGATTGTGAAAGGGAAAAGATAGTGTGAAGCTTTGGTTCTTAAGTTCCCCTTTTCTTTCCTTCCACAAATCTCCCCATACATCCACGAACTCGGTAAAGATAAAAAGTTTATGAGTATACACAACTCACGCACTACTTTTCCATTTTTATAACTAGGTGTCCGGGTCAGCTTGTGCCCACCTCGACTAATCCTGCGAGATCAATCATCCACTAGCGGGACCCATTTAATGCTAGAGTAAAGGTCCGTGTGTCGTATGGACTAATGCACTAGTTGTGTAGCCTTATAGAGAATTTCCATTCAAGTTTATTCCTACAGGGATTTTGAAAGGGGTCAAATTCTGGAATTGATGCTAGTTCTCTCATTCTCTGATAAAATGCAAATATAGGTATCAGAAAGTCATAGTCAATTAGAACTTCCCAACACCCAGCATGGTCAAACTTGGTTCAATTGTATGATTTACGTTTATATTAGAGCATCTCATTTGTATGAAAGTATCACAAGATTCACAACCAGAAACTAAAGGTGGGTTTTGGTAAAATAAAAGATACATAGAGGTAAACAATAAATCTGCACGGAATCAGGGCATACCTTGCCATAATTGTCAAAGTTTGTTTTGAGCATATGCTCAACATTTGCAGGGTCTGAAGTGTAAAGTTCATTCCTGAAAGGGCTGATCAACCTGTAAGTCTTGTACTTTGAAGCAAGATCCGTCATGTAGTGATGCAGCCTGTTGAAATTGAGTAGCTGGTTGAAAATGGTGCCAGCAACTGGGTGGTACTTCTTCTTATTCTTCCCTTGCAGTTTGGTGGAAAGGAGCTTAACAGAGAGAAGAGCAAGGATAAGGGTAGAGACAAGAATGGCTGCCATGGAGATGAGGGTAGGGAGACTACCAAAAATGGCTTCCATTGGTAGTGTCATTGTGAGAGAAAGAGATGTCAGAGAAGGTGCTGGTTTGTGGCCAAACCTCAGGTTTTGATATTTGGGATCGGTAATGTCATATTTGGGATACGGGGTTAGAATACTGGGTTTGATTTTGGATTTAGAATACTGGGAAGTGGAGAGAGAATGAGAGATGCGAAACACATGGGAGTATTAAAATTGAGCATTACCATGTGGTGATAGTATATCTTAGTCAATGCAGTATTGGTGATTTTCCCAAGTTTAATCATGGGGTTACGTATCATAATCCCGGAGAGGATGCTTTAAAATACATTGACCATCCAGTTTGGCCAATTTGTGGGCCAAATTCCTACATCCATTTTGATCATTCATGTCATGTTTGCAGGGATAAACAACAATTTTGGGATTCCGTGGCATGCGACGGAGGTCTTATCCGGATGGCTAATAATTCGATGAGACAGGTTGTTGGCAAGTGATTGTCAAATTTCGGATGCCAAGTGAAAAAACTGTGAGACTGGCAGGGGTGTGACATGTGTCTGGCAGGGGTGTGACATGTGTCAAGTGTGAAGAAGAACTTGATATCTCTCGGGATGCTTGATGAGAGAGTACAGTTTTTTGGGGAGTGGCAGAGTACTTCGGGTTTTTGAGGGAGACATGGATTTGCTGCTGGGTAAGATGATTGGTGGGCTTTGTGGGATCTGTTGTGACAGGAGGAGCTTCTGTCAGACATGGACAAGCAGTATAGGGTGTTTAGTTGGCTAAAAGATGCATAGTTGCAGACACGTACACGGAAGGAGCAAGGTTGTTCTAGAGTTGTGCGGGATTCGGGCCCAAAATGGAAAGAGCACTTGGTGCAAGATGTCCACGGGAAAGCTCAAGGGAAAGAGACAGATCTTGCTTGAAGATGGGAGCTCCAACTAAGAAGAAAAAGGTTTCTTTCACTCTTGATTTGGTTAATGGTGGTGGTTATCTCTCCGGAATTGTCGACACAAGGGGAGGGACTCACCCACCACCTTCACCGAGGCGGTGAGCCTCGCGGGGCACCCCGGTGAGGGGGTGCGGGCTCTCCGGTTGGGGAGCACAGTCACCTCGGGAGGAGGTGTGGGAGTGGAAAGCATCTCAGGCGAGGGGGTGCGACACCCAAGTTTTTTCTAATCAGCCACCGATTCTAACTTGCAAGGAACATTCTTTCAGGTAGAGGTAGTGTATTCCGGTTTGGGGGCACGGTGAAGCTCGACTAGTAAATGACACAGACGCTCGCTAGTGGTGGCATGATGCTGGAAGGTCAACAATTACCCATTTGGGGTGGTGGGGGTGATTTGTTGGGATCCACCCCGTGTGGGTCGGCTGGGTCGGCTGGGCTAAGGCCCGAGGGTGGGTTAGGGTTCGCTCTATGTAACTTTTGGATTATAAATAGGCTTATTGTCTCTTATTTGTGGCAAAGTAAGAGAGGAAGAGAGTGTGAGAGAAAGATATACGAGTGAACTGTGAGGAAATCATTGTAGCGTGAGATTAAGAAAGTGTGTAATCATCACGGATTGTCATGTCCGATATAGTGAAATCTCTCTCTCCCTAGAAGTAGTTCCACTTCCACTCTCTACTCTCCACTTCAGACCCCTTAACAACAAATTTCCCCCCAGATGATGCTACCCACCCCCACGAACAGCCCGCACTAACAGATGCCGATAAAAAGTCATTCTTCGAGCAGTACTTACCCAGCAATACTTTTGCCAGCAACGAATCTGGATATCTTTCACAAGAATCATGTGGTGTGTTTTGTGTTCAAGATGTTTACCTATCTCAATCCATAACAGTTGTCTAAAAGGATTAAGATAGTGTTAGATGTTAGTTTGGGAAATCATGTGGTGTGTTAATTATGTGTTCAAGATGTTTACCTATCTCAATCCATAACAGCTGTCCAGAAGGATTAAGATAGTGTTAGCTGTCCTAGCACTATATTATACTTGTTTTAGCAACACAATCAATCATGATTTAGTAACACAATCAAGCACGGTGTCATCTTCTTTTTCAGATACGATCTTCTTCTTTTCATATTTGTAAGCATTTAGTATTTTTAGCCTAAAATCTCAATCGGGTCATGGGTTTGAGAGTTGGTAGAGAGGGAGAGAGGGGAAAGCAGACGACACATACGTTGATCGCACGTGAATAAGACTACGCGATAACTCAAAATATTTTTGCCTTGATCCATGACGTATGCATTAACTGACTAGATGTTATGAAGAATATGGATCTTTTGTTTTAAGAATCGAATGTCAGACTTAGCTTACTCGGGCCTCACCTAATTGAGGTCAGGTTAATGACACGACGAATCCTCCCGTGGGCTTAAGGTTTGGAATGTTTGGTCTCCGTGAGAAGGGAGAAGGAGAAAAAGTGAACTTCTTTCTTTTATTGGAAAAAAAGGGAAGAGGAAGAAAAGTAATGGAACATGTTCAATTTAAATTTCTCAATTATCTCCAGAAAAAGGGACATGCCTTACTGTGGTTCAGCCATCATAAACCTTTGCGTTATAGAGAGTGGATTTACACTATAGTTCACATAAGAAGTCAAGATCTATGTAGAGCTTCGATCTGAATAAATTAAGGAACTGTGGATCAATAGCCGGCTCCGTTCGCTTGTCAAGACAATGGTGCAAGAAAATTATTCTGGAGAAAATTTTAGTGAAGTAAAGGAAACTGAAAAGTATTTTCCTAAATGAGTTTAAACTTTGAAAAGTTTATTTTCCAAAGTTTTTAAAAGCACCAATGGAGCAGAGTATAAACAGCAGAAAATGCCAAGATAGGAGAAGATTAAATAGGGAAGTACAAACAATCTCAAGGGTAAACATAACCATGGTTTTATTTTTAATCATTCATATTTACATCAACTGTGAATAAGTTTGGATAGAGGATTTGTGAGGAGGAAAAACAGAAACTAAAGGAAAAGAGCACAAAAAAAAAAGGAAGCTTCATGAACTCCTTTCCTTCACGTATTCCATGAATCACCACCACAAATCCAAGAATCAGATACTTACATTTCAGTAATACTGAAAACTGTTCTTGGGAATGCATAGAGATGAAGACCTTTCTTAATATGCAGTGTGAACATGGTTCTATAGGTGACCTTCTTCGTTTCATCAGTTAACGTGAACCGGAAGAATCTGAGAAGAGCTGTTGCCACAATCTTCATTTGGCGAAAAACAAAGTCCTTTCCCAAACAGATCCTAGGACCTGCCTGCAAATAATAACACAAGAACAAAAAATATTTCAGGCTATGAAGCACCGACACAGATATGCGATACGCCACAGACACTTCGACGTGCAAATCGTGAAAAATTGGAGGACTTGACACATGGGGAACAAACTTCGGAAACACGTAGAGAAGACTCCAGCAACTGTCCATGGAGTGTCCTAGCATGTTCTCAAGTGTCTCACAAGTGTCTACATGGAAAATGCGTTAGATTTGAGTGTCGGGCCCGGAGAGTGTATGTGTCCACCAAGTGAAATGCTATGAAAAACTGCCCAAGACATTACATACATGAAATGCTATGAATTTGAATGGTGATTCGGGCTGGAAAATCCCATTATTGAGCCATCTTTCAGGTCTGAAATCCTCGGCATCATCTCCCCAAATGTAAGGCATTCTGCCCATTGCATAGGCCATGTAGTAGACCAAATCTCCCTTTTTCACTTGAAAGCCATCAGGAAGAATGTCATCTGTTTCTGCACACCTCCCATCCTTGTACACCAAAAGTAAGAAAAACAAATGAACAGAAGTGCAAAATTAGAGCTTTTGACGCGAAATTCTGTAAAAAAACCAGAACCAGCAGAGTATGGAAAAGAAGTTTATGTGAATCTACTTATCGAGAAAAAAACTTTATGTGAATCAGTTTGGAATTCAAGTCTAACTATTAAGGGGAAAAAAGTTTGTTGCACTTGTGTACATTGACCTTTCGCGTCATTTCTGATACCCCTCTGTTAGTTGTTAGTTGACCGTTGAATGTAAAAAAGAGATGACAATGTTAGAGTTTTATTATTACAAGATGCCAATTTCATTCTAATTAGAGGAGCAAAAGGGAAGGAAGGGAAATTGCAATGGTGGTACAAGGCATTATGGCTAGCTATTGCAAGGTTCAACACCGTCCAAGATACGTCTTATATGTAGGACAATTGTATATTCCAGGTAGACCTGCCCAAAGGAGGCCGGTGTGTTACTTAAGAAACCTCAAGAGAGATTAGTATAAATTTACACACACAAAATTTATGCTGAGGAACAAAGGAAGAACAATCAATGAGGTTGGTGGGAATATTTACCACTGGGACTGCAGGAAATAGCCTTAGGGTCTCAGTCAATGCTGAGTGAAGGTAATGCATTTTCTCTAGTACTTCATCAGTTACATTTGCGATGAAATCATCAACTCTAGCACCATCCCCTTGACTACTAGTAACTTCTTTCACTTCTTGAGCAACTTTTTCCTGTATCAGTGGATTCTTGCATAGCATGTAGAAGAACCAAGAAAGAGTGCTTGCAGAGGTATCTTTGCTGGCGGTCATAAAACTTAGAATTATATCCCTCAGGTATTTATCATTCATCCCGTCTGGATCCTTCTTGCTTTCTACCAGAAATCTTGAAAGTATGTCCTCCTTGTCATTCTTGAAATCATGAAATCTTACTAAGTTGCTAACAAAATCAGTAGCCAATCTCCTTACTCTATGGTTGTTATCTAATCACTCATTCACCAAACTAACTATAACAATCAGCACCTAAAGCACAGAAAACAATTTCATTTGATGGAAGTTGAATATTGGGTGAATCTCAGGTTATGCCTTGATAATACAAATACTACAAATAGTCTAGGAGGGCAGTTCTGCATGGCATCATTTTCTTGTTTGTCGAAATATGGTTTCCGAAATTCTGAAAACAACCCACATTCCAGGCAACTGTCAAGAAGAAGTTTCTGAATTAACCATCAAGAAAAGGATTTGAATCTATGCAGAACATTAGAAAACAACGTAATGGAAGTATTATCATTCACACAATAGCAAAATTGCAATACTAGCACTCACACAATCCTGTTGCACTGAAAGCTGTTTCCTCTTTGTACTGATCACACTGAAGACAAAATCGTCGACCAATTTGATATTCTTCTTAAGTGAAGCTTCAGAACCAATGTTAAAAAACCTTTTCAACTTCCAAAATGGATCGACATAGCGCCAATATGTGAGTGCACTCGAATCATCAAAGGCTTTCATAATCACACTTCCCTCTTTGCTTGATAAAAAGTTGGGTGATAGAGTAGGTTTGTATAGATATAGAATTACTACTTCAGGTACTTCTACACGGGAGAAAATTCTCAAAGTAAAGATGAAATTCAACAGATTAATGATGTCAAGCTAAATTCTAGGATCATTAAACGAAGGGAACATTTGATACAGGTAAGAAACAAGTTTGGCACAGTGAGAAAGGTTTGTAATTAGTTTTCAGCAGAGAATTCGACTGAACGACTCAGACCTTGAATAATGCCCAGCCACATCAAAATCAAACTTTGCACGGGCTATTTCACCGAGATCTGTGAAGAGTATAATCATCAAAAGAGAAGAGATAAGAGTTCTCAGGATCACTGACCTTGTAAATTTCGTGAGTTGCGGTGGTGGCAGTCGGAGGAGGTGGACCAGGTGGTGGTGAGGGGAGGAGAGAGAAGATGGTTAGGAGGAGGAGGAGGGAGAAGACGACAAATAAAACGGTGAGATAAGCCGTTTATAAAAGAGACTCGATGTTATGCAAAACGACGTCGTTTTGGGTACATGACACAGGTTGAACCTATGTCACAAACTCAAAACAACGGCGTTTTCGTGTTCCCAATATGGGAATACAACTTAATACAAAACGACGTCGTTTTGGGTCTATGACATAGGTTAAACCCGTGTCACGTACCCAAAACAACATCGTTTTTGTGTTCCCAATATGGAAATACAACTTAATACAAAACCACGTCGTTTTCGGTACATGACACAGGTTGAACCGGTGTCACATATCCAAAACAACGTCGTTTTTGTGTTCCCAATATGGAAATAACTTAATTCGTTACTCGAGATTTATTCCGGGATTATTAATTTGATCGAAACTGTTCAACATTTAGATCTTGTAAATCAAATAAACTTTGTTGTATATTAATCAAATTTAATTCTTATTAGTGCATGATCGGAGATGATTAATGTGAATTTATTTTTATAAAAATAAGTTTGGCCACATTTGATCCAACCTCTTTTATCAGAAGGATAATGCCAACAAACGAGTAATTGCTCGATTGTGATTCATTACAAGATTATTAACACGATCTCATTAGTTCATGTCGTAGATCTTATCAATATATTTAACCATGTTAAAAATCATGTGAATCGATTATTGAATGATACATGATCTTTAAGTGAAATTTTCCTTCAGATAATAGGTTTGCCTACACCGGATCAATATCATTGTTACCAGAGAATATAATTTACGCAGGAATAAAATGAAATGAGATTCAAAATCATTTAGCAGAGAATACATAATCGAAAGCGATTTAGGTTTGAGAAATCATGAAGGAGAGATGCAAGGAATTCTGAGAATCGATACTGAATCGTCTATCATGGCAATCTCAATCCCCTTCGTTGGTCTGTAAGCAATTCCGCTCCATCATCAATCGATTTCGTAAACATTTGGTGGTCCATAGCGACGTGTTCATGAATTATCATCGGGACAGCTGTGATGGGAGGGACAGAGGGAGAAGAACCCTAGGTCGAATGCAGAGAGTATCAAATCCAACACACTCTGATGGTACGTGTCTCTTCTCTTTTGGTTTATGTGATTTTTTGTTTTGGGTTCTCATTTCCTTGCATTGCTGGCTGATGATGATTCATGGCGGACGTTGATGAATCAATTTTATTTTAGGTGGATAAAAATCTAGTATTCTGAAGAGACAGATTCTAGTGCTAGTTAGCTTATCTCTACTTTATAAAAATTTAATGCTGGAATTTGTTGCATAGATTCTAAGAGACAATCCCCATGAAGGAAGGTAGAAACTTCATCCTCATGCTCCATCTCTGAGTTTCTACTCTACTGGTTTTTCAGATGGGTAACCTAGTAATTAGCAAAGGGGGATAAGCTAACAACTGGGTAGGGGGTGAGCAGTGAGCTTCCTTTATCCGGTTGGAAGGGTCGAAGGAATCCCACCTGGATAAGCTGCTGGTCCAAACAAACACCAGATATGGGTGGGTTAGGGATAAGCTTATCCGGGTGGCTCTCCCTCAAACAACAGGCCATATAGTTTATACATATTCAAGGTATATTCAAGGTAACATGTGAAATTCTTATGAGATATACATAGATGCTCCAAGTTCGCGAGTCTAATTGAGCTAAATACGGTCTGGTTCAGGTTCGGCTCATTTATTAAACGCGCCTAAAATTGAGGCTCAAGTTTGGTTTGTTTTGTACTCGAACGAGCATTTACCCGAGTCGAGCCTCGAATAGTTCACAAATGACTTGGTTCATTTACAGCCCTAGCCCCTAAGGATCGTGTAAGATCTCATATGATCATGCAACTGAAATGCACTTGGTACATGGGAATACCAAAAAATTCGGTACAAGGGATCTCTGGTGCTTTTCAAGGCCCTGTATATAGGGATACCAAAAAAATCGGTACAAGGGATCTCTGGTGCTTTTGGAGTCCCTGTACATAGGGATGCCTGGATGGAAATGGGTCGGGACGGGGTGGGTGGGGCCGAATTTATAAGCTAACTAGCACTAGAATCGCTTTGCAATTTGCATACATGAAACTAGGGTTGTTGGCACAAACACACGCATGGCTGCAAATGTAGCTTTTTCCTTTTTTCAATGTGGGCAATGTTTTGAAGGAAAAACTAAAGCAAAGTTTTTGGATTGAAGCTGACAAAAGTTACAGGGAGAGTTAGCTTCCTATCGAGATACACTAACTAAAGCTTTGTAAATGAGCTTGTTTGGTTGTTGCCCTGTCATTTGTGTCCGTCGTATGTTGTGAGATCCTAAGCTCCTTACATTATCAGTGGTATCATCCTTGATTTGTTGGCCCAAAGGTGGCAGCATGGAAGTAATGTTCTGTAAAATCTGGTTACAATGATATTCTAGACATTGATTGATGATTTTGATAGCACCCATCTACCACATTGGATGTGAGTATGGATACAAGAAAATGTTTAGAGATTGCACATATTAAGATCCCAAGTTTTCATTAGATGTGGTAAAAGGCACTTGGGGTTGATGAAAGTTGTGATGACCAAGTGAGCTTCGAATGAGTGGCAGTTGACGTCTTTTTGATTGACCGGAGCCTCTAAGACCGTTGTCGGAGATGATTCTTATTGGACGGGAAAGGAACAGGGTAAATGGGAGAGAGAGAGAGTTTCACCGTCGAAGACATCGGTTGTAAGGGAAACGCAAGATTATGCGAAACCGGTTATTATGGTTTTGATTTAGTATAGCCAAACCTATTTTAAGAAACATAAATTCATTCAGATCAAGTACCAATCGGTATCTAATTAATTTTTACATGATTTGTCTTTTTCTGTTTTCTATAATATGAATGTCTCAGATCATTCAAATATCACTGAGACAAGTAGAAAGCGTACTTAAAAGTCCCCTAAGGGTGGTTGATATGGAAGGGGAGATGATTCTATGTAGCTAAACCCATTTTAAGAAATAGAAATTCATTCAGATTAAGTACTATTTGTACTTTATTAATATATATAATATTCTTAAATCAAATGTGTTATAATAATTTATGCAAGATGAATGTCTCTAATCATTAAAATATGGCCAATATAGGTAGAAATCGTACTTGTAATACCCAACTAAAGACTATGTCTTTGAACAAACGAGGAACTTTAATCAAGGATGTTAGTATATAGTGCCACAAGGTATATCTCCTGATTACTTACTCTCTTAGAGGATCGATATCTATGTGTCTTGGAAAGGGGTTAGGCCATACATGGAAAAAGACGAGAAGCTAACGAAGTTAAGAAGCTAATTAGCTTTTCTGATAAAAAGAAGAAGATGGTAATTAGCCTTTTTAATTTGTTAAATCATTTTCCTTTCCCTCGGCAAATCGTTCTAGAAATCCTTCATCCAACCATAGCCGTAAGCAGCAGGGCCCTCGAGTTGTTGGCGACAGCAGGACAGGTTCACTGATGAGTGCCCTGCGAAAATGCTGCTGCAGGTGGTTGGAATTCTAATTTGCCCTTTTTTTTTTGTTGTCTGCAACAGAAATTGTGTGAGGATCAAGGGGTGTAGGTTTCTGTTTGTATCATGGTTACTAGTTGTTGAACGCTTGGTGGAATAGTTGAGTCTTCACTGAAAGGGATTAGATTGTTATTGTAGATTGTGATGAGCCCATTTCTCTGTTTGTAATTAACTGCAAATTATCTATGCTTGGCCTGGCTCTTCTGCTTGTGTATTCCTTTCCATTGTAAGGTTGGAACCTGCCCTGTCCATTTTTATGGGTTTATGTTTCGTTTTCCTTTACGTGGATTTGTTTATATGTCGAATCAAGCTTGTTATGAGTAAATACAAACTCGAACATGAATAATTTGGTTCGTTTATCAGAACTTGTAACCACCCAAATTTCCAATCATACACTTTTGTGCAACTTACTTTTTCTTGAAGAAGAAGCCAAGAAGGAAGAGGAAGTAACGAGTAAGCGTGTGGCACGGGTATTTTATTTCTAGAAGCTGTTGTATTTTCTGACTTCATATTTTGTTTTATGCCTTTCCAGCTAGAAAGTGTTCCTAGATCCAAGCACCTCAGGCGTGGGATGTACAACCTCTGCAGAAGCATTGGCACTGGACAAAATGGTGGTTTGTGCCAATCATGCATCCTTCAAATGACTTCGTCAAGCAGTTCCCAAATTGCCGAACGTGTGAGGATGGTGAGGGCTTTGTTAAAGCTACACAGAAGCCTTTGACTGAATAACCGATCCCTTTTACTGATTCAAAAAGGCATGATCTTTCATGGGAAGCTGCCACGGAAAGTTTTCGAAGGGCTGCTGAGCTGGACCAGACGCCTCCAAAAGAGCTCTTCCAAGCTTTTTACGTTCACGTCTATGGATTTGAGGTCGAACATTGAAGAAGCATCGGCACTAGTGTATTTTGTGGGAACTGGGTTTCTACGGCTTCAACCAGATAAAGATCGAAGTAAAGAGCTTGGTTTGGCACTCCCTTAAGCAGAGTTTGGATTATGGATTCGAAAAGTAATTTATGGATGGATAGAGAACTATGCATGGGAAAAGACAAGAAGACAACAAAGTTAAGATGCTAATTAATTAGCTTTGGTGATAGAAAAGAAGATGGTAATTAGCCCTTTTGATTTTTAAAAACATTTCCTTTCCCTTGGCAAATTGTTCGAGAATTCCTTCATCCAACCATAGCCTTAAGAAGCAGGGCCCTCTGAGTTTTTTGCGACCGCAGGTGTTCACTGATGAGTGCCCTATGAAAATGCTGCTGCAGGTGCTTGGACTTCTAAATAGCCGTTTTGGTGCTGTGTCGAACAGAAACTGTGTGAGGATCAAGGGGCATAGGTTTCTGTTTGTATCATGGTTGCTAGATCTTGAACCCTTGGTGTAATAGTCGAGTCTTCACGCATGTAAACCTTCGCGAAGGGATTAGATTCTTGTAAGCTTGCAAGCTTCCTCTGCTGCCTCCACTTTTCACAATCAACGTTAAATATCCCTTGTCCAAGAAATTCAGCAGCTTTATCTCGATCCTCCTTACCTTTGGGATATCTTTCAAATTTGGTTTTAAGTATGTGCTCAATGTTTCGCGAGTCAGCAGTGTGAATCTCGCTTTCGTTTGGTGTGAGAATCCGGAAAGTAGGACGTGTTTTGGCAACTTGTGTGTGGTAGTCATAAAGTCTGTTGAATTGGAAGAGCAGAGAGAACACGGTTCCGGCCACCGGTGGGTATTTCGGGTTTCCGACTGATTTGCCACTGAAGATTTTTATCATCAGAGTTAAGAAGGCAAGGAAGAGAAGTAGTATAGCATATGATATGAAGGTGATGATGGCAGAAAGGAAGTCCATATATTTACTGAAGTTTTTGTGAAGAGGGAAGAATGATCTTAATGTGATGATGGTAGGAAGTCCCTCCTCGCATGTGCAAGTTCGTGAAGGGGGAGAAAAACGGATACAATAGGATATTATACAGCACTGAAAAACTCAAAAAAAATCAAACCCAGATAAGACTAAGACTACGATAACCAAGGGCTTGTAGCCTAGCAGTTATCTTTTGGTTCTATCACAAGTGAGACCAGGATTCGAGCCTCAGTAGAAGCGTTTGGAATTTAGGGGTATGAATAGCATTTAGACCCCCTCTGGACTAATTCACTAACTCCCCGCTAACTCTCTCCACTGATGTATATGGAATGGCCAAAAAAAGATAAGAGTACGATACCTTAGATTAGAAGTAAATTTAATAATTTTCTAGAAAAACATTATATTAAACTAGTTCTGCACCGTATTTTCAAAAGTTTATTCGGATAACTGACGTGCGGTGATTAATTATAAGATTTAAGCTATGCAGCCAATAATGCAACCATTTGAATATAATTTACAGAGTCAAGGACTGCAATATTGAACTTCCACAAATGCATAATCTCTTTTTCAAGGGTGCCATCATTCATCCTTTGTCAAGGACTCAAGGTAACTTGATAGGGCGAAAGATTTGAATATCAGAACCATTGCATCATTTTTTATTTTTTATTTTTTTTGAGGGTAAGGGAGAAGTCACAACTCTTCCTCTGGCTATTCCAGTTTTCTAAATACTAAAAGGCTTCACTACCTGGAGCTTTCTGCTCACTAAATAGGACCTTAACTTCTCAAAAATACCCCAAGAAACTGTCGTGTGCGGTTCACTTGAGTTGCTCAACTGCCCCTTAGCGCCCAATGCTCATGACACGCTACGGAACCTCCACCGTGCCGGGGGACCAAGCAGGGCATTGCTAGCGGCATAGGAGCCGACTCGGCGTCAGCGGCTTCGTGCCACACTGGAGTGATCCAATATGTGGTTCGCGCATTCCACCACTTCTCCGTTCATTTCCAATTTAAAATTAATACTTTGTTGTAGTTTTGTGTTTGGGCTAAAAAAAAAAAAAAAATTATGTAGGTAATTGGGCCATAAAATGTAATTTTGTATTGGGCCAATTCATGGTGTGTGTATAGAAAATTCTAGAATAGGCCCAAGTCGAAGTTGTATCTATATACAGTAACTCTTTGTAAGACTTCTCTAGAAAGAATTGAATGAAAAAAATATATCAGCGAAGTGCTTCCCCAAAATTCCTCTGTTCTTCCGTGTTCTCCCCGAGACCAACAGCGGCATCAATAGCCAACTTTGGTGTCCATTTCTTTTTTAATGAATCACAGGCTAATCTAAGGCCAACATCACGCCCGTACTAAAATGGCAAATGAATTTTAAGTCTGAAATTCTCTCTTTCTCAGTTTTTCCTTTCCATTTCCTATATGTTAGGTAAGTTAGGAGTCCAATCTTTTTGAATTATTTGGGGGCCTAAGTATAAGATGGCTGCCTCTTGTGCCTTAGCCCACGGCCGGTTATACGGAGGAATTTAACTAGACCAACAGTAGGATAAACGGCAAAGTGGTGGCTAGCTCATGCGGATGCGGTAGAGCTCTTGGATGTCTCACACTGCATCTCGGGATCGAGTCCCCCTCCCCTCTCCCCCATGTAATATATCAGGAATGACAAATGACAAAAAAAAAAAAAAAAAACAGTAGGATAAACTAGAAAAGCTTTAAAAAGGTGAGAATCATACCAATTGTATCATGGAGGAGATCAAATTTCTCCTCTCATCGTACGAGTATTATCAGCCACCTTGTTGGCAGCACTTCAGTCTTGAAACCTTCCATCACTTCAAGATTTTAATTCTGAGTTAAAATCTTGTATGTTTCCATAAACTTCGTAGCCCTATTTCTAATTTTGAAAGGCCACCGCTTTTCTGCACCCCCGCACCAGCCATGGCGCAGCCAAGAACTGCCTGCACCAGCATTCTTCAAAGTCTCGACATTGTTATCTTTAACATTGTAATGGTGTTAGTACTTTGATATGAAAGTAGGAACTGTGCGGGTTAGTCGCAGAGGCGTAGTTTCTCATTAGAAAGGCGCCCCGCTTGCCCACCATTCTTCAATGTCGTGACATCAATTATGTCTTCAAAAAAAATACTTAAAAAATAATACTAGCATTAAACAAAATTTGCCATTTGCTCCTGAGTGTGTATTCTGTTTCTTCTTTTTAAGCCAAGGATAATTTGCTGAAAAAGGTTTAAATTGGGAAATTAGTACCGAAAGGGCGATGTGGGTTGTTTAATACCATCCCCACTCGTAACAGTAAATCCCCGGACCCATCCTTGATTTCGAAGACCAAACCCAAAAGGAGTCATTTTAACATAAATAAAATATGTTTTCCAAGTAAAAATTTCAACACACTCGAACTCCTTGTTAAGTGGCAACTCTATTTTTTAATTAATGTCACGGCTGCCCAATTCGCATTTCACATCGTCGCATAGAGCCAAGATCTTTTTCTCCTGCCGTTTCTTATGGCTGTGGAAAATTTCGAGGCGCGACACATATGGAACCAACGTCACGATGTATGATTCTCTAAGTCTCAAGTAAATTAACAAATGACTATGAATATGACAAGTCAAACAACTTAGGGTATGAAACTGGTCAATAAAATGCTAAATCCTCTTCCGCCTTCACTATAAGGTTTACACACCCCCAAAGTAGGACTGTTAGATTAGAATCAAAGTTACCAAAAGAGCATTCGAAAAAACCAATATTTAATTAATGTCATGACGCACCAATAAGATCAACGCATTTGCCTTTATCAAGGGTTAAATTGTTTTAACTGAACTAATTCGACATATCTTATATGCATTTCCAACTAATTGAATGGTTTCGATCTTCGAATCTTGAGTCATGCTACAATATACACCCCCTACAAATTATTCCATACGAGATTTTGTGACTCAAATATGAGATTTTGTGGCTAAAGGTATGAAAGGGCGTACAGCATGCACCCTCATACGGGTAGTCAGAAAATCTCATATAAGTCCACAAAATCTCATATTTAAGTCCACAAAATCTCATATGGTCAAATATGAGATTTTATGGCACCTTATGCACCCTCATATGGCCAGTTACAAAATCTCATATAAAGTCACAAAATCTCATATTTGTGCCACAAAATCTCATATGGATCAAATATGAGATTTAGTGGCACGTTATATGAGACATGTCACATCAATATATATATACGCGATATGTATCACATTCCCACTACAGGACAAAACCTCATATGAGATTTTGTGGCCCTCTATATGAGATCGTGCATACCGTACGCAATCTCATATTTGAGCCACAAAATCTCATATTTTGAGTCACAAAATCTCATATGGAATAATCTCATATGTAGGGGTGTGTATTGTAGCATTCCTCTCGAATCTTTCGCCCTATCAAAACACGTTGACAAAGGATGGATGAGTTGAATTGCCTTCAGGCACGAGTAATTCCTAGTAAATTATGAAAGTTTAACATTGGAGTCCTTGACTTAGTAAATTATACTCAAATGGTTGCGTTACAGGCTATATAGCTTAAATCTTATAATTAATCACCGCACGTACGTTCAGTTATCTATCTGAATAAACTTTTGAAAGTACTTTTCAGAACTTGTGTCATTTAAGGTTTGCAAGCTGTGACATTTCACACATAGTACAACAACAATAATATCAAAATCTATCTAGTCCCCAATTATTGGGGGTATGGGTAGACATGATTGAAAACAGACTTAACCTTTGGCAATATGCACAAAGTGACTGTTCTCAAAATAGGGAAAATTTTAAAAACCCCCCTGAATTTTACACTCAATGTCTCAAACACCCCTGAACTTAACTAAACTTCAATTTACCCCCTGATCTTTCACTCCGTTAATCAAAACACCCCCACCGTCTCCTTTCTGTCAAATGGCTAACGGATTCACTTGGACAGACATTAACCTGCATAAAAGTGGATGACATGGATAAAAATAGAGTGACTCAGCAAATTTTGGAGGGAAAACTTCCTAACCCTAATAACTTCCCTCCATTTCTCTACTTCCTTTTTCACATTATATATACCATCTCTC
>JAXBDA010005751.1:0-23235 GCA_036023075.1 Gaultheria prostrata
CCCATCATCATCCTCTTCCTCCTCTTCATCGTCCATACCATTCCTTTCTCTCTCCTTCAAGAACTCTCCACCACCACCACCATCATCATCATCCAAGGCCGCCGCCGCATACAAAAACTCCCACCTCAACTCCTCTTGCTCCTCTTTATAACTCTTCACCCTCTTCTCCTCCTCCTCCTCATCTCCAAACTCCGCCCCCTCCTCTATCAAATGCCTTGCTGCCACATCCTTCAAATACATTGGCTTCTTCTCTTTCTTATCTCTTTTTTCTACCTCCTCTCCTTCATTTTCGGAATCGAATAGCTTAGCGTCCTTGTTTTTCAATTCAGGGTCGTGGTTCTTAACTTTAATCAAGGCATTTAGAAATTCCAAATCTTTCTTTGAATTAGTTAGTTCGAGTTTTACCGCTTCGTCGGAGGATGATTCTTCATCGGAGTCGGAGGAGTCTGAGACTACGCCGTTCTTCTTGAGCCAGCCGGAAAAGGAATTGAGACCGCGGTTGAATCGGGGTTGAACCGTCACGTCATATACTATAACATATATTAGTATATATAAATAAATATAATGGAAAAAAAGTATTGATGGGAAAAAATCTTATTTTCAAAAGAGAAATCCACCACCAGTGCACTAAACAATCAAGGATCATGAAACAGAAATTTCCCCCCAAAAACATTGTTTATGCAGTAGATTATAGTATATCCGATGACTTTATCAATTATGCTCCATTTATTCCGGCGGAAAACAGTTTTTAGAAAACTTTTTCGGCTTTTCCATGAAATTTCTTTGTAGAAAATAAAACGTTTTATTTTCTAGTGTTCGGTTGTGAAACATATTCTATTGTTTGGTGGACGTGGAAAATAACTAATCAACAAACTAACCAAAATATCCTTCTTGTAAAGATAGAAATAGTACCCCATCCTAATAAATGATCAAAAATCTTCATTCCTATGCAATGAATAAGTTTCCCTCCCCTGCCTTTACAACTGGCATGCTTGGTCGAGAATTAGGAAGTACGGGAAAGAATTATTCACAAATGTAAAACACCTACCCATTTTAATCTAGTTTGGTGCATGTGGAATAGAATAAAAAAAATTCTCCATAACCGAAGGATCTGGGTAACTAGCAAACATTGATTTTTTATTTTTTTTTGTGTATTCGTAATTGTAGAACAAACAAATTCTACACAGATATATAAGAAAAACCGACCAAAAAGGGGAGGGAAAAATGTTAGGGTTAAGTTGCAAACCGTACACAGGAAGCACGGAATAAAAAAAAAATGAAATAGAAACACCACAGAAATCGAGAGAGTAAAGGAGATCGATGAAGTACCTGCTTTAATCGGACCGGAAATTGATCTTCGCTGCTACAGTCAAACGAGGGAGAGAGCAGTGAGCTCTGGTCGAAGAGAGAGATGCGGCTGAATAGAAAGACAGAGAAAGAGGTCGATGTATTCTCAGTAGGGCAAAAAACATTTTAATGGCATATTTGATAAATATGGGCTCTTCATCAACGCACTATTTTTATCCCGGATTATTAATCCCAACCCATTTTTTGGGAACCAAACAAGGGATTTGGTGGGATTTGACGTGCCTAGTCCTATCCCACCCTCCCAATATCTGAATCAAACGAGGCCTAAAAGTATGAAACACAAACATGTTTTCAAGTACTTTAAGAATAAAGTTAGAAAAATCCCGTTTTAATTAATAAATCTTTTTTAAAAAATGTAAAACGGTTAATGAGCCTGGAACCCTAATTGTTAAACGTTTACTCTTTTGGCGGAATAAAACAAATGGTTTTTTTTTTTCGTTATTCAAAAAAAAAAATTGCATTTGATAATTTTGCGTCGATTTTTTTTATTATTATTGATTCGTCACGATGAGAAGAATCTAATACGTCAAAGAAAATATAAAACATTTAATAAGTTCACTAAAGATAAAACAACAACAATAATAGAACTCATCTAGTCCTCAATCATTGGGAGTATGGCCGGGGGATCATTGGATTATTTTTTCACTAAAGATAAAAATTTAGTTTAGTTAATAAAATTTTGCTCTTTAGATTACTCTCGTCGAGACGAACCACTAATCCAAAAAAAATCGACGCAAAACTGACAAATGCAATTTTTTTTTGAATATAAACAAAACAATAAACCAAATGCACTTACTTCCTCCGTCCCAAGTTGCTGGTCCTTCTTTCCATTTTGGGATGTCCCAAAATATTTGTCGTATTTCTAAAAATATCCATCAAAACAGGGTCATTTTCCAATTTTACCCTTAAAAAGTACTTTTTCCATATCAATTAGCTTGTCCATTATCTTTTATTTTATAATGGTTCTTATGATTTTGAAAACTTTGTATAATAAAACTAATTTATATCTATCAAACAAGATTCATATTGCCTATGTTTTGAATTTCATATAAAAAATTAGCCCCACAAAATTGGCCACAGTAATATTGATCGGATTTAGGGGCAAAACAGAAAAAATAATATAAAGTTTTCACACCCCTTAAAAACCCACTTCCCCAAAAAGGGCAAGCAAATTGGGACGGATGGAGTATTTTTTTTGGTAGAAGAACCGGACGGTTCTTACAATGAACTGGGATTTCGGGTTCCCCGTTCTCCGGTTTAACCATTTTTTTTTTTTTTTGGTTTTATTCGGTTTGAGCACGGTTTTTATGGGTCATGCGGAAAGTTCTGATTGCTCATCTGTTCAATCGGAGAAATTGTTGGTGTCGAGCGAGCACTCTGTGGTGGTGTCCGAGCGCATATCTGGACTGTTCAAAAGTGTTTTGGACAGCCTAGATTTCTCCCCCTCTCTTCTCTTTTTAAAATCCGAACAGTCTAAAAATGTGTTGGACTACCGAAATACGTATCGGGTACCGCCACGTGGTACCCACCCGACACTGAAAAAATTCTTGTTTGATCAGTCTGTTTTGCAGTCTATTCCGGGTTTCAAAAAATAAAAACTCCAAGTAGAGGACCAGTTCGCTACCTTCCAGGCTGCCTAACCCAGTTCGATTCTTTAAATTTAGGGTTAGAGATAGTATATATTAAGGCCCATCGCATTGGGTTGGGTTGAGTTTTTAAGCCAGTTTATAGTAAATAAGTTAGGTCTGGAAATATCTCTGAAAATCAAGTCTGACCCTGCCCGGCCCGTATAAACGAACGATAATGGTATATACTTATTTTATCAAAAAAAAAAAAATGTTAGCGGGCTTACGTACATGTATTGTAACAAGGTGATGGTGTATGCGTTTGTGGAGAGGTGGTATCTGGAGAAGAATAGCTTCCACTTTGGGGTTGAGGAGATGGGGATGACCCTTGACGACGTGGTGCAGTTAATTGGACTTGTAATTTCCAATGTACAAGGTTGGCTATTCACACAGAGGATCGGCCGAAGGAATACTTGTCTCTCCTTCACACCACCTTCCTCCTCCACGTTTTCCATCGCCGATGAAATTGGTTTGGGTTCCATTGTGGTA
Source organism: Gaultheria prostrata (assembly GCA_036023075.1). NCBI lineage: Eukaryota > Viridiplantae > Streptophyta > Magnoliopsida > Ericales > Ericaceae > Gaultheria > Gaultheria prostrata. Next base: position 3,483 of record JAXBDA010005751.1, read on the forward strand.
TCTTCAAGTTCTAAAAGAGAGAGAGAGAAGTGGGTCAAGCTCAATCGTAAGGGAGGAACCTTCCATTGAGAGAGAGAGAGAGAGATGAGAATGGGGATGAGCAGTGACGGAACTAGGATTCGGACATGGGGTGGCACCGTCTAGTGGAAAGTTAGCCACATCCGGATGAGAGTGATTTAGTGTAGGGTTTATTAACCATAAGTTAATCTTGTTTGGTAGTAATTCTTACTATATGTTTCGGCTTGAGACAATTTGCCATGCAATGAAAAATGTCAGACAAATACAATCTGCCCATTGAAGGATTAATATGAAGAAAGTACCTTCCATAAAAACATTTTAAAAAACAGTACAAAAAATCCAATTTCAATAAATAAAAAAAAAACTTTTCACATTTGACAAATTCACCCTTCTGGATCATTGACACTGATCCAAAAGCACATGGAATATTCTAAATGGTGAACCCTAAAGGACGGTTAAGACCTGAGACTTAAGGGTTTGCTCTCTCTTAAAGTCTTAGATTCGTAATATCTCAATTAAGTGCAATCAATTCGTTTAGGACCAGTCTATACGAATCTTTGCTCTAGCTTGAATTTAGCTTCCCGTAATGCAAGCTACATTGCTTACATTCTAGAAACAATAACTTCGGAATTGAGCATCCATTATTAGTCGAGATACATGTATGGCTGTAAGCTGACCCAAAGACATGAATTTTCTAAAAGGAGTTAATCTAAATGGTGGTAAAACCTTGTCACTTAAGTTTGTTATGCTTCATGCAACGTAGGTTTCCCAAATAGGTTTCCAGAAGGGAAAAACCCTAAACTCCACATAACTTGGCATCATTTCAGACATATCCTTTTCTTTACCAAGAAGAGAAAGAGAGAGTAGATTAAGGAAAGAAATCAAAATCAGCCAAGGCAACATCCTACCCCCGTTCATAAACCTCCACGTATAAAAACCTTCATCCAATTCCTCTCTCTCCCCACCAAAAATCAATCGATCACCGAACCCAAATTCGAAAAACCGAAACCCATGTCTTTGATCCGTCGTCGCTCTCGAGTTATTGTCAATGGAATCCAGAGAATGAGAACCCACCATTACTACTGGTGCTTGCAATGCCAACGAACAGTCAGAATTCCTTATGCAATTATGGACCCCAGTGAAATGATCTGTCCCCGTTGTTTCAACCATCTCCGCCACGAGCTCGACATTTCCCGGCCTCGCCTCACGGCGGCCGCCACCAGGTTAGTACTGTAGCAGGGCTTTCATGGAGTCCCCCTGTCCTGTATTTGCTTGTTCCTCTCTATAATCGTGCCTTTATTTTCATGAATATTTTATTTCTGGATAAAAAATAAAAAAAAACACCAACCAAAAGAATTCATTTATGGTTACCGAATATGTTTAAAAAGTTTTCAATTCAAAATACATTGGTTAATTGCACAGATTTGGTTTAAGCAAGGACCCCGAAAAGTTAACTCGAAAGTGAAATCCGCTAATTCATGGTTCAAATAAATATTCAAGTAAATTAGAACCCCTGATTTACTTTTGAGAAAATATTTTCGAGGTAACTTGTCGGAGTCCCGAGCATTATTTTCGTTTTGGTTTAGTTGGTCAAGCTCAATACACATGTCGTATATGTACATATTTTTTCGAGGAAAAGGAAAGGTTACTAATCAATTACTTTTTGCAAATAAAAAAGTTACTTTGATTTTTTTTATTTATAAAAGTTCGAGACGCACCAAAATGTTATGAATCATATTTTTAAAAAATCATGAGTTTTTAATATAAAAATTACGAAATATTAAAAATTGTTACGATTATCACGAGGTGACATAATATAAACCATATCAATAGCTTTGGCTAAAAAAACCATATTTTTTTATTTTTTTATCCTTATTCAAATTTTTTTTACAATTTATTAATTTTGTATCGATTTTTGGTGGTTTATTGGTTCGTCTCGACGAGAGGAATCTAAAAAGTACTAACCAAAATTAAATTTGTGTGAATAAAAAAAATAATCCAATAAGCCACAAGAATTTGGATTATTTTTGCATTCAGTAAACTTTTTAAAAATCTTGATCATAATTTTATACTTCTTAGATTTCTTCCGTCGAGACGAACCAATAAACCTCAAAAAAATAAATCCAAAACTAACAAATACAATATTGTTTTGATTAAAGACAAAAAAAATAAACCAAGTTTACGTTTTGTTGATCTAATTTGCCTGCATGCAGTTTACAAGAAACGTCCACGGCGGCGCAATTACTAGACGCCCTGGCTGAAATGCTGCAAAACCTCAATTCCAATCAGAGACCACCAACAACAAACCCACAAGAAAACGAAAATCCAAATAACAATCGTAGCCAAGGTTGGATACTTTTCCAATTCCTCAACCCAACCCAACCACCGCCACAAAATCCAGTCTCTCCTCCGCCCACCGCCGCCGACCCAATCGAAACCAACACCGACGGCGGCGGTGGGCTTGAAGACTTCATCCAGCAGTTAGCTGATCAGATTAATCGGCCGGGCCCACCACCAGCACCCAGATCAGCAATTGATTCATTACCGATCGTGAACCTGACGCAAGCCCATTTGGAAAACGACTCGGTTTGCCCGATTTGTAAGGAGGAGTTTGAGGTCGACGGGGAAGCGAGAGAATTGCCTTGCAACCACTTTTACCACTCCGATTGCGTTGTTCCGTGGCTGAGGATTCATAATTCGTGCCCAGTTTGCCGGTTCGAGCTACGGGGTGATTTTTCCGACGACGAGGACGGCGGCGGTGGCGAGCTGAGGTACGGGTTGAGGTGGTTGTGGAGTCGGGTAATGGGTTTGTGGCCTTTTCGGCTTTTGTGGAATTCGAACGCTTATGATGGGCTTAATTCCCAAGATGATGGAGGTGTGAATATTTATTTTAATTTCGCTTTGTTTTTATTTTTCTTTTTGATTTCGTAATTTTTTTATCTGCTTTTCGCATTTGCCTAAAACCAAATTTTTAGCATCTCAGGCCCCGTTCCGCTAACTCAAAAAGCCAAAAGCCAGCTTATTGCGCTTTTCAAGACATGTCATCCCCTCACAATACATCACATAAAAAATCACAAAAACCACAAAAGTCAAACGCGTATTACGAGCTCTCACATAAAAAACCCAAAAAACCAAAAAACTAATCTTAGTGAAACACCCCCTCAATTTCTCGATAGCTTTGCCAAAAGCAAAAGTTGCTTTTAGCAAAAATGACAAAATGATTTTAGCAACCGACAGTTTTAGCAAAACAAAGAGACAAAAGGAGGACAATTGACAATTTTATCTAATGAGAAGAAACAAAATGATTTTAGGAATTTAACTTTATCATTTTTATGCAAAAATGGCTTCTAGCATTGGAAACGGGAAACACATAGTAGGTCTAGGATTGTGATTTTGTGGATTCGCTACTGGGCATAATTTTTTTGGCAAACGATAGGATGTTAGTATTTATTAAATTATTACAAGGACTAGCCTCTCGTCTCCTCTCTGTAGAAGATGGAGCTCATGTCCTAAACAAGTGCTACATAACCATTCTGAACCGTATTGTTGGAATTGTGAGTCTCATCAACTGCTTGAGTTATACGGTTCATTCAATCTACAAATTTTTTTTTATAACCGGATGTCCGGACCAACTTGCATACACCTCTGCTAATTTGGGGGTCCTAGAGGTACCCAGTGGCCTAAGAGTTTGCTTTATTCAATCTACAAATTCCTTGAATAAGAAAATTGAAATTCAATGATTTCATTCTACTTTTTTTTTTTTGGGAAAAGAACAATTAGTACGATTTTTAAATTAGAATATCCAATTTTCCTCGAACAAATGCAATAAAATACTAATGTGATTCCTTCTTACAGGTATCCCTTGGTGGCGCTCTTGGCTCATTATATAGCAATCTTCACCCAAAAAGACTGGAAAAAGATGAGTATATGTACATTGCAGATTTTTTTCCATAAATTCTTCAAAGGCAGGTATGTGTTCTTATACTTATTTAAAGAGGTAATCACCCTTGTGGGAAGACATTGAAGGGCTGGCTGCAGGTACATTTTATCTATGGCATTTCATCGCTGCTACTCTCTTGATAAAAAATGTGTATGTCACTGAATTTCGTCACGGTTATGTATTACCGTCTACTTTGATAGTCTTGATTGGTTGTTTATACGAAAAATTGATACTTACACAAAATAGTAAAAGAAAGTATGTAATATCTAGCCACGTAAACTAAACTACTACTTACGAATATAAGATGGTGAGTAAATCCTAGTGATGGAGTAAAACTATTGGCAAGTAAGGAAGGTAACCATTGGGGTAACTGGCTCCAAAGTTTTGGAAAAACACCTTAGGATTTTTTTGGAAAATCTAATCATAGACCTTGATATATAATTGTTTGTTACGTTTTCTTGAATGTATATGCATCCGCCACAAAGATATAGAAATCTTGCGACGTTCTTGATTCTTGTGTTGCTTTGAGCCCTTGTTTATCTAGGGAGTTTTTACTTTTCCTAATTGGTTTGTTCTTTTGCAGATGAACTACGACAGTGGCTTCAACTATAGCAGAAAATGTACATAAGTAAAGAATTCTCAAGCTCTAGCTATGTGGCTTTACAAGCACAAACCTTTTTTTAAATTGCTTGAGATCTTGGTAAAGAGCGAGGAATGTGATGATATTTCTTTATACAACCCAAACCATGAAAACACAAAAGGAAAAACACAACAAATTGTACAATTCCTAAAAATTTATGAATTTTAGTTACATGCGAGAGATGGATCCGGGGGTGCTGTCTCGTTTCCCGAGAGAGGTGTTACATTTTTTGGTGCACCAAAAAAGAACAACAAAAACAAATTAAGGGGTAGCTCTCCTAACAAGGCAACAATACTCACCCAATCATTGTAATTAAGAATGTTCAGGGGTTGCAAGTGACAACAACTTTGTATATATCTTGTTCCATTTTTATCTTGGCAAGAGTATGCATCTTTCCGACTGCTCCGCTTCAAGGCTTGTGTATTCTAGAAGACGATCACATAAGTATTTACATGACTCAAAAACCGTCGAGAGAGAATATATCAATGTACAAGAAAACTTTATCGACCTCCATGGAAGGATGCACATATTATACGATGCTGTATGCGGGCAAAATTCAAGACGTATTGAATATGAAATAAAAAGAATAACGGGTAAATTCCACTTACCTCCCTGAGATTTTTGACAAATACAGAGATTTCTCCTATACTTTTTGAAATTTCACTTTCCTCCCTTACTTTTCAAACTAATTGTCACTTACCTCCCATGCCGTTACTTTAAGGCTAACAGTGTTAACTTTTGTGTGAAATGACTGTAATACCATTAGTATATATTCTCCACCCTAAAATAAATTATTTTTAAAAAAAGAGGGTTAAAAAAAATTTCCAAAAAAATTAAACCGTTTTTCATTTAAAAAATAGTTTTAAAACAAAAAGTACAAAAGAGATTTTATTTTTTTTAAAAAACTTCTTTTTGATTTTTTTTTTAATGCCAAAAAGGTGGGAAGGGGCAACCAGCGTAGCAACCTCCTATGGACATGACCATTGGGGTTCTCGATCCGCTGTGGAATGTCCGGTTGAGCCATAGGCAGTGGCATCCAACCCAATGAGGGCACCTTATTAATTATAATCGTGCAATTTTTTTTCTAGTCAACGATCTTGCTAAATTAAGACATTTATTATGGACTATAATGTTTATAATGCATATATTTTTTAAAAAAAGAACAGAAAATAAGCACATAATTAATTCTACATTTTTATTTTGAGATATATATGAGTGCGTATGTTAAATATAGCGTTATATTGCATAATTATGCTAAATATATAATATGAATATTTTTTTTTTAAGTTTTGCGTGGGGGTCAGTGGGGGCACGTGCCCCTCGCGTGACCCCCCTTGGGTCCGCCCCTGGCCATGGGTACTGTCCAAGAGGACATGCCATCACCACACCACCACCTAGGCTACTAGTTGGTTAAATGTTCTCCACGCAAATCAATACAAGACTCTTTCTTATTTATGAATACTAGTATTTGTGTTTTGAAAATGTAATTTATCTATTTACATTTAGCTCACTAAAATTTTGGAAAAAACCACTTTTTTGTTTTCGTTTTAAGCCTTCAAAAAACCACGGCCAGCTCTGGAAACAGGTACGAGGACAAATACGTGAAATGATGTGAACTGTGAAGAGTCGTGGCTCCATCAAAATCAGTTGTGAAACAAAGATACAAGGGTAGTTTGGACCTTTGATAGCGCGCACATACTCTCTCTCTCTCTCTGTCGGGCGTCTGTGTTTGTGTGTGAGCTGGGGTTGGAGGAGAGAGGGAGAGAGAGCGCGCGCCATGTTGGGGGGTTCATCAGTGCCTCAAACTCATCAACCGTTCGGATTCCTCGCTCCAGTATCCAGGGTGGGTCCCACACCCACCGACCTCATCGCCACCGCCGCCTCCTTCCACCTCGGCCACTTCCTCCACCATCACGTCACAGGAACTCATCTTCATCTCGACCTCCTTCAATCCTCTCTCAAGGTATCTCTCTCTCTCTCTCTCTCTCTCAAGGAAAGACAAACCCAAATTTTATATCGGCTATATAGTAGTTGACCATAACTCAATGATTCTAGAATTGGGTTTCTCAAGAAACTGTGTGACAGTTGTATATTCTATGCCTGGTGACCTATTCTATTGTGAACTATTCTATTGGCATTTATCCATCTTGTTAACTGTTTGGTTTAGCTGATTAGCCTTCGGATTGGGCAGTGGTCTTGGCTTGAGGTCTAAGAAATTGAAAAATGATTATTACTTACGTATTTTGTGTTTGTGAATATGATAAATATCTTATGTATTTTGTAACAGAAATTGAAAAAGATTATTACTCCATTTTGTGTATGTGAATATATGTTTAATCAAGTATGGATGGAAAGTGGCTACATTTTTTATCGCAGAGTATTACTATATTTGATTTAATAATATAAACACTCTGATGGGGCGTTATTAATCAGAAACTCGGACAATCTCCCATACGTCTATTTTCGGATACAGCAATGTTAACGAGCTTTTCGACCGGAGTGTTCTTGACCCCACCTAGGACTTCAGCCTAAACATATCAGAAATTGTAGGAGGGGAAGGAAACACGGACAAAATGCCTCATTTCATAACTGAATTTTGTCTCGGGTAATGCAAAAATTCAGGTACTTCTGAAACACACAGAGAATGTATGATCTTCTAGACGAAATTAACGTGGATCTCCTAGACGAAATTCATGTAATGATCTTCTGATCTTAGGAGTATTTCTTGTTATTCTGGTCTTTAAAGCTTCCAATTTGAGTCTATGTGATCCCGCTCGCTGTAGTTTGGTAAATCTTGCTATTTGTATCTCAAGCTTAGTGTGTCATCTGACCTTATAACCTGAATAGGTCCGTGCATAAACAATGATCTCGTAGTATATGACACTCAACCGTAAAGAACAGATTAGAACAAGAAAATGACAGGAGAAAGAGAAAATTGGGAGAGAGACCAGAAACAAGGTAGACCAAGTGTCCAACCAAGAAAATGGCCTCTACGCTACTGCTGTAACCTTGTGTAAGTGTAAGACGGCAAAACACGGGTAACATTAGCATTAAGAAACTGACGTCTACTAATGTCATGAACAGCCGTTTTGTCCCAAACAACTGACGAACGGATGGACTAAACTGTTACACAAAAAATTGAAGTAAGCAATTGCAGTGTGATTCCACTGAAATAGAGGGTGTGATTGAAATTTACCCTGTACATGTCAGTTTAATGAATTCTAAGGTAACAAATTCTTGCTACTACTATTAGCAAGTACGAACAAATCCCAGTAAGAGTCTGATGTTGAACATTCAGCACATCCAGCCCAACCTCCTCATTGATCAGGAACTTCATCTACAGCTCCAAATGCTCCAAACATTGGTCACCATGCACAATCGTGGGGCCTTTAGAGTACTCCTTCCCGTTCCCATCTTCCCTGTTGATAAGAACTCGACTCCGACGAGTTAGAACTGTGGTCTATCGCCAAAAAAATTAAAAAATCCATGAACAAAACCATGCTTTAAGAAGAACATTTTTTTGGACTGAATTTTGGTTTTGGGCTGGGCTTTGGTTTGTGATGTGGGTAGTGGTTTTCTTCCCCTTCCCATTCCCTGTCACTTTCGTTCTCTTTTTCTTTTTTCTTTTTTTGTCTACTACATCTGTTTGATTCAGTTTCTTGAGGCATCTCAACTTGTTCTGTTTTATTCTTGTTGACAGAATATCTCTTACCTGGGTGATGAATTGCATAAAAGCTTCGTCTGCTTCAAAGGGATCAGTTTTCTTCATTGGCCAGAAAATGCTGCATTGGCCGCCACCTCATCTTACATGCGTTCTTTTAGTGGCAAAGGAAGTAACAATAAATCTGGCAATGTGCGGAGGTCAGATCAGCTCTCTAGAAGAGGTTTGTTTAGTGGCAGGGATTGGACTAATATCCTCCTTGGAGTTAATGTCTTGTGAGTATCACCTTTCCAAACAAGGACATCACTAACTTTTTGCATTTGATCTCTCTTCACATGTTTGTTTGTTGATGGATTCTTGCCCGAGCTTTTGCTAACTTTCGGAGATCTCTGTGTTTAATTTTGAAAGAGGCTTTTGTTCTCTGATTTTTGTACAGGGTCTATATTGCACAAATTGCGTCACAAGGAAAGCTCATTGCATGGGGGGCTAAGGTTAGACTGGTACTCTGCTGGGGTCGATATAAAGTACAAGCTTAAGGTTATTATCATAAAACTCATTTTGTTTGCTCATCTCTTCTTGGTCTTTATGCAATGCAGGTTAACAGTCTCATAGACGAAGGACAGCTGTGGAGGCTAGCCACTTCTTCATTTTTACATGCAAATGTTGGCCACCTCATGGTTTGTTCTGATCATGCGTATTGATATTCTCATGCAATTGGTACGTATTTATGGTTCAAACTAAATTTCATCTTTTCAGGTTAATTGTTACTCTTTGAACTCTATTGGTCCGACGGTGGAGAGTATTTGTGGTCCTAGAAGATATCTTGCAGTTTATATCTCCTCTGCTATTGCAAGTAACAGCTCCTGACCCTGTTATAGTAAACAATGCATTACATATTTGAAGAAACATATCCCAATGAGATTTTGGACAATCAGGTTCAGCAATGAGTTATTGGCTCTGCAAAGCACCTGCGGTTGGCGCATCTGGAGCAATTTTTGGATTAGTGAGTCTAATTAAACTCTCCAGTTGATATTTTGCTCAGACTAGCTTGGAGAGTTGATATTTTGCTCAGACTAGCTTTACTTCATATATTTAATCACACGTATTCACTTGACGGCCTGACTGAAACATATATTATTTTAAATAAAGACGAAGCAAAAAACCCAGGCTGAAGTTTTGATGTTTGCATTTATATGTTCCTAGCCTCCTAGAGTAATGAAATTTTATGAACTAAGAACGGAATTTAAGTGCCTTGCAATGTTACTTGTTGCTTTTCTGGAATATCTATGTTCCATCTGATCTGACCCACTTTCTATTATCTATTTTTCAATTGAAGAAATGGTAAAAAGAGCCTCTAGCCTTCTAGAATTGAGTAAGCGATTTAATTTATTGTAGGTGTTTGAAAATTAGAGCCTAGAGGTGACTCAAACTTAGCCATCGTCGCCTAATGGCCATTGAAAAATTAAAAAAAATTCTTCTGGGCCAAGGTCCCTATTTTTGGACAACTCAATAAACAGAGCCCTCATTTTGATGTCTGGCCCAATGTTTCGAAAACAAAAAACCGGAGCAAACCCGAAAAGGGACCTGGCGTACGGGTCACTAGTTCAACCAGAATCGAACCGTGATGTCATAAATACCTCAAAATATAGATAAAATAATATAAATGGAAAATAAGTCTAAATTTTAATGAGGCATTTGCTAATTACGTAAATTTTCTTTCATTTCATTTAAGTTAATTGGCGTCGGACATTTGGAGATTTAAAAGTTTGCCGGGCACTTCCTATGAACAACTCTGTATTTAACATGTTTGCAATACGTTACATATGTATGTGGACACTGTAATATGTGCGTATGTATGACGATAACCAAATTGTGTTTGTGCCTACTATGGGTGATGAATTTCTCCTTGCAAGAGGAAGGGCAGGTAGTTGTAGCAAGTCCCATACCAGGGGTTTTAGAAATGTGGAAACATTTAGGCTGTTAGTAGTTTGTACACATCCGTGGCTAAAGGTCTTACGTTTTTATTTAATTCTTATGCGTAGGGAAAGTAAAAGGACTTCAACAGTCCAACTGCCTGGTTCAATTAGCCTGCTGTCGGTCTCTTACTGTTCAGCGGTCCAACCGCTATTAAACTGCGGTTTTGATGTCATAGGCCGGTTTTCAAAAAATTAACGTTTTAGTGGTTGATCCGGACCGGAGTCTAGTCTGGTCCACGGCCAATCGTTCCGATCTGGGTTTTTAAACATTGGTCTGGACTAAGATCAATAATACTTCTTGATCATCACCAGGAGTCAAAGAATTGAAGGTGGTTTGGAGCTGAGAGTTTTAACATATGGACTGAATCTGAGAAAATTGAGATAGAAGATATTAACTCTGGATTGTTTCTTTTTCTTTTTTCTCCTCACCTGTCTATTCTCTATTGGTATATTTATACGCCAGTGCAATGCTAGGTTGGATCTTTTGCCATGTTCATCTTGAGGCACAGAGGCCTGATTGGAGGTGGCAAGGAAGATTTACAGCACATAGGGCGTGTGATTGTCCTAAATATGGTATTTCCATCACCTTTCTCATGTTTGAAGTCTTGTTTGTGGATTTTATTGTTGCTCGGCTGAATCATACAATTTATGTACGTCGTCTAATCAGGAAAAGTGAACTTGTTATAGTTTGGAAGCAAGCTATGTGCGAAAAATTTCTTTCATTTTGCATATCTAGGTTCACAGATGAGTTTTGTTTCATCCGGATATGCGTCACAAATGTTTTTAGATCGGCAAAAAGAAATATATTAATAAGAAGGAGAATTACAATAAGCAAAAAGAAAGGAATGAAGTATATACTATATAGGATCACATACCAACTATGTTCGCACCCAATCCCACAAACTTCAAAGCAAATAAAAAGCAGCAACTTAGTTGGCAAGGAGCAAACCAAGCATGGTGAAGTACAAGGAAGAAAGTTACATTTAAATCCAGAAGAAACAAAATTAGGATTTCTGAAACTCTGACATGGTAGCATGGAGAGCATGGCCCTTGCATCATCCTTGTATCGGTAGCTACCTTACACCTTGATTCCATCAGAAACCAAAGAGCCATGCCAAACATTGCCAGGCACATATTTTTGACATGGCCGATCAATAGCCCAGATAGCAGCAGCAGCATACCTCCTTGACCATATAATAATTAAACCTCCCATTGCAACATCAGGTATATTAAAACAAAAACTCCACAATCCTTTTGAGCAGCGGCAAAGCACGTGAACAAAGCAAACCTATGGACCTTTTCCTCCAGAGCCAATTCATCTCATCTTCAGTATCTAAATCCTTCAAAATATCAGCAGCAACAAAACCTTCCCTAGGGACATAACATCATCCAGATTGCAGTCAACCTTGGTCACAAATACCAGGGCTATTCATGTCTGATAGAGTACCCCACTTGAAAATATAGAACGCCTTGAACATCATAAGACACAACCCAACCACCCTGAGAGCCAAAAAGGCTCAGACCGAGGCAGTCGGACAATGCCATGAGAAAGCCTCAAGACTCTACAAAAACACCACCCACCACACACCAGACCGTATTAAAAAAGACTATCCGAGATGCAAAGACTCCAAACCACCAGCTCAGACTCAAACAAACCCAAAATAAACAGCCAAAACCAGATCCAACCAGACCCAAGACCAGACCAGGACACCAGACACAAGGAAGACACTGACACACACAACCACCCCCAAAGCCCCTATGAGCATTGAGCAAAACCAGACACCAAAACCCAACCCAACAGAGCCAACATCAAACACCAAAAACAAAACCCACCCACCCCCAAGAAACATCCCCCTCTGTAGTGAAGATGAGAAGAACACAGCAGCCCAAATAACTCGTGAGAACAGCTTCCTCCCATGAAGCTGTCTAACTCCATGAATGCATCTCTTGAAGTTATCGACAGAGTGCTCCTTGAGATCATAATTAGATTTTACCCAAAAGGCCAGCTTTGTTTCAATATCATCCACCAACTCTCAACAATCAGTTATAAAGTTCCTAAATACCAGATCATTTCTTGCCAACCATATGGACCACAAGCATGCATAGAAACACACTTCCCTACAGTTTTTCTCTACATTCCTATACTTGTTATCCATCCACCAACATAGAAGAGCATAAAGGGTATTGGGTCAGCCCATGGTATACCCCACCAATCCAGAATTGTAGACCACACTTGCCAGGAGGTCCTACAATGTAAGAGTAAGTTTACAGCCGTTTCTTCTATCTCATTACAAAAGGAACATAATCAATTTGCATTGTCCTCATGTAGAGGGATATTCCTCTTTAGGAGTTCAGTTGTGGTTGGAATCTTGCCTTGTGTTGCTTGCAATACAAAACCTTCAACCTTAGAGGGGCAAACATTCCTCCAGATAAACTTACACTTCTGACCAATTGGATTGAGGCTATTGAATTGTTTGTCCCAAGACTCATACCAAGATCTTACTGAAAACAAACCAGAGCTTTGTTCACCTGTCCACCTTCGTCGATCACCTTCATTGTTATTCAATTACAGTACATAAAAACCGTGCTTAAGATTAACCGGGGCCTCTTCTTCCCACATATGCAATGATCTCCTAAAAGTTAAGGACCAAGTCAAGGAATTAGAATCAAAGATCTCTGCCACAGATGCCTCCTTTTGCGATGATAAAAGGTATGATCTGGGGTAAACTTCCTTTGTTGCTTGCTAGGAAGCACGGGTACTAGTACGTGGTACGGGTACAGGTACGCGATACGGCAAAAACCAAAAAAAGTAGGGTACGGGTACGGGTACGGTTGGGTACGTTAGTATAATTTTTTTTTTCCCCTATTTTTTAGATGTAGGCCCACATGGTTTTTAGATTTTTCTGAGGTAAATGTGATACTTATAAAAAATATTGGGGTAAAGTGTAATAATTTCTAATTCTGGCAGCCCTTTTCCAGCAACCCATGTGCTTGTGCTTAGAGACTCGTGCGTGGCTGGAAAATGTGTCAAATGAGTGGAACCCCAACCAGCACCATAAAAAAAGATAATAAAAAAAGAGAATGAGAGAGAGAGAGAGAGAACCCACGGCGAAATAGAGACAGGGAGACGACGACCGACTTATCGATAAATTTTCTGATGAAGTCGACGATTGACGTCCGGAGACTGATCGACGTTGCTCTGATGAAGTCAATGACTGGCGTTGCTCTCTGATGAAGATTCAGAGGTGAGTCGATGACCTCAACGACTTTTTTTTTGACGATCAGATTTTCAGAGGTTATTCGATGTCCGACGACCCATCGACGTTGAATAATGACCAGAGATTCAGAGGTTATTCAACCTCTGATTCAGAGATTTAGAGGTTACTCTCTCTCTCTCTCTCTCTTTCTCCGCGACCCGCGTACCCATTTTTCCATTTTCGAACTCATTCCCGTACCCGGAACAGTGCAAAAGTACCCGGTACGTTTTTGCCGTACCCACCCGTACCCGTATCCGTACCGGGTACTCGTACGGCGACATTTCTGGCGTACCGGTGCTTCATAGGTTGCTTGCTCCCCCAACCATGCATCATGCCAGAATTTTGTAGCAATCCCCGAGCCCACCTTGTTCCAGAAGCCCCTTCTCATGATAGAAGCGGAATCTGTCTCTCCCCCACCAAACTGAGCATATATCTCCCCAAATTCTGGATCCTGACTGATGATTGTTAGGTCTCTGAGATGGCAACCAACAACCAGCATCATATCCTTACTTGTGTCTGATAACTCTTGCCCACAAAGCTGATTTCTCATTCCCAAACCTCCACCACCACTTACTCAAAAGAGCTGCATTTTTCCACAGAAGCTTCTTTACACCGACAACACACCCATTCTTTTTGCTTTTGGCCACTATATCCCAACTGACCATATGTAATTTCCTTTTATCTACACCATTACCCCACAGAAAGGAGTGCAATTTTGTTCACCCTCCTTAAAAGAGGGTGAACAAAACCCTTCCTCCTATTGGTTGAATTGGTATGGGTCCCACCACAGTGATGTCATGATTACCTCTGCAATACACTTTTTGGTAAGCATGACATCACTTTATGGTGGGACCCAAACATTTCAACCAATAGGATGGAGGGTTTTGTTCACCCTCTTTTAAGGAGGGTGGTGAACAAAATTGCTCTCCGCAGAAAGGCCCTTGTAATCTTTTCCAGTTTGTTTGCGACAGAAACTTATATTGGGATATTTGAATCATGTATGTCCATGTTTCTTCTTGATTTGATTTTGGCTCCTGATTCAAATCATGGTGATGGCATTTGTAATGCAGGGTATTGGGCTTTTGTCGCAAGGTATCGATAATTGGGGACATGTAAGTACAACAAAAACATACTTTTTACATCCATGTTTTCCCAGATAAGTATATTGGTAGTATCAATCAATCCCTATCAAATGAATAGATCAGTTGAGGATGGAAGAATATTCTGCACCAGACCCTGATCTTGACGCATCCGCATGAAGCCAGTAACTACGTGTATTGTCCCCATATGATTTTGCGGTTGTGACTGGCCTTGTGGTGTTCCAGAACACTAAATAATCACTCTGGGTTTACCATGCTAAGAAGTAAGAAAAAATTGTCAAAAGTCATTGAATTTCCAGTGTTGATCGAGAGTTAAGCATGCCCTCAGTTAAGAAATCCCATGCTATTTTTTTGTCTTTTCCTCGATCGTTTTAATGAATTCTTTTTTTTTTGAAACTCTTTTCATGTTGGAATATTCAGTTAGGTGGCTTATTAGGAGGAGTTGCGACATCATGGCTTCTCGGTCCTGCATGGAAGTACGAATCAGTGTCCAAGAATGGCCGAAAAACTTTAGTCGACAGAGCTCCAATATTCTCCCTTGTCAACCCAAAAAGAACACCTCCATAAGTGCAATTGACATGCTGGTGCAACACACAATCCCATTTCTCGCCTTGTACTATGTACTTATTACTTTTTTTTTTAATTACTGAAAAGGTTTTATGTGAGAGATCCAGTGAGGCCCATACAACTCCCTCTATAGGACATCTAGCGAAAGAATTGAACTGGATATTCACTGGACTACAGAGGGATACCAATGTGTTCACTGTTCATGTATCAATGTATCTGTATCTATCTGCATATACCTACATAAAAATGTGGCTTGAAAAATTTCGAGCGCTGCTAGGAGGAGCCTGAGGATCTGATGTTATCCTCGCGTTCAGACGAGTATACCAATCAGTGCAATGTATCAAGTTAATAGTAAGACATTGACAGTTTGAAAACTGAACGCGAATTATACTTTTGAGAATGCAGTTCAAAAAACTAAATTTTATTTCATCATTTGGTTCTCAATAATTCAAACAATTTGTCATTATTAGTTCTGGATATGTTATATTCTGGATATGTTATATTCATCGAACTCTACAAAGTGAACAGTGCATGCTTGCGTGTTGCAAACAAGATTTGGTTGCCTGTAGGTATATATCTATAGGTTGAAAAATTAAAACACGTTACGTCTAGTTATGGTTTTGGTACGCCGTGATTTGGCGAATGCTTTTGGTGATTCTTTACGGTCAGAATTTTGTAGGTTTTAGGTATGAACAATTTTGGTGATGTCGACGTTCTGTGTTAACTTGTGTTGTGTTTGTTAGACTTTTGGACCTCTTATGGTAATGTTACGCGTCTCTTGTTTAGTGATAATTCTTTACGGTCAGCTGACTTTTGTTACGTATGGTTATGGTCAACGTTATAATTTTTTATGGTTGTATTACGCAATTTTTTGTCCTCTATAGGTACAAACACTTATTATATCTATAGGGGTTTATAACGCCACGTCATGGAACAACATATTTTTTTGTTGTTACATGTTCTGCAGACTTTTGATCCTCTTATTATGGTTATGTCACGCGTCTCTTGTTTAGTGAAATCATATGAATTTTTTCATTTTTGGTACGTATAATTATGGTCTGCTGTACTATTTTCATGATTGTGTTACGTAAATTTTGATTGTCTATATATACAAAAATCTAACGTACAATTATGGCCAACGTTACGATTTTTTATGGTTGTGATACGCAAATTTTGTCACGCCACATTTTGGAACAAACAGATATATTTTTTTCTTATGTTCAATTTTTAATGAACCTCAATGGACGATGGTGGAGGTAATCAAAGGAAATGATGTAGGAATTGAGTGACAAAAGTATTTAATAGGCTGTAGACATAAACCCCAAAAAAAAAAAATTACCAAAAAACTAATGGAAGTGGCTGACGCTACGGAGGAAATTGACCGTGATATTAACAAAAATAGTACTACATTGAAAATATTTGAGATTGTTCGGCAGCAGAATATTTCAAAGTATAACAACCACGGGTAGCTCAAGTGGTAATATGGATGATTTGTAAAACGATTCATCCTGAGTTCGAAATTTGGCAACTTCTTGAGGTTAGACCGCAAGAATTTCTTTTGTAAGTTTCCTAATCTTGTCATGGATGGCTTTTCCTTTGACCAGACCGGGGAGGGGATTTAATTAAAGTCCGCACAAACTGGTCCGGACAGACACCACTAACTACCAAAACCAAAAAAAAAAAAAAAAAGAATACTTATTTCAAAGTACGAGGACGGCAATCACTGATGCCAGAAAAAAGAGATCAAAGATGATATAAGAGGATATCTGAAAAAATAAACTAAAATAAATACTTTCTCCGTTCCAATTCGTTTGTCCATTTTCGATACGAAAAGGTTAACCCTGCTAAAAAGCTGCTAGAGGTGATGCAAGGGGATCTTTAAGAAAGGTATGTTATCACTATCGCATTAGTTGCCAACAAGGGAGGCAACCAGTGACAGTGCAATATGCATATTGAACAACTAAAAAATGTGATATTATCTGACAACAGAGATTTTAAAGTGAAAATGTCAAAAGTAAGATATCTCTCTATATGTATATATGTATGTGTAGCTCGAACTTGTTTTGTATATGTGTGTCTATGTAAGTGCGTGGTTTTAAATTTACACAGCTACATATCGTATTGGCCGCTACAGATCCATTTTCCCCCTACACACTGCTATGTACAGGTCAGACCATAAAACTGCGCGCGTAGATTCCTGATACACATTGGTTTGCAACCATTTTTTTGGTTTGTTTTCCGTTACAGCCGATACTGGACTACCATGCTATAAGTTCTCTGAATAGTTTTCTTGCCAAAAAGGATTCAAATCAAAATGAAAAAAATTGAGCCTTACAGAAAATTTTGTGTTCTTTTCTATTGAGGGGATTTTGTTCAGTCATATATTTACCTTTATTTGTGTTTCTACTATTTTTGCAGAGAACTCGGATGAATTATCAGAATCAAGTGATGAATAACCAAAGTTCCATGGATTTCTGGCCTGCAAATTCATCTAACTCGGCTTTACGCTCTATCCAAACCCCTGAGATTGTTCAATCCAAAATACGCAACGAATTTGCTAATTCATCACCCGAATCAGTAAAAAGGATGAAAGTGTTGCATCATTCGTGTGAAACACCGATAAGTAATAGACGCAATGGAGTTCCCTCACTTGCTCAAGACGGGATGTCAGAAGAGCATGAGCGTATAAGGTTCGCTCAAATCGGAAGGAAGATGGATTTTACTCATATTGAGAGGGTTTTCGGTAAGGTAACAAACGTGCTCGAAGGACTTGAGCTTCACACCGGGGTTTTTAATCCAGACGAGCAACAGGAAATTGTTGATTATGTCTATAGCTTGCAGCGCCAAGGACAGAGCGGTCAGCTTAGAGGTATGTGTACTTATCCCTTCCCCGTCTTTCTTTGTTATCCGGGTCTAGTTTTGATTTAGCGCAAGACCGAATTCGACTTGTCATCTAGCGAATCTCTAATGCTTGCAGTTTGTTGAACGAATTTTCACCTAAATTTTCTGGTCAACTGCCAAAAGTTGCCCGAAGAGGCCTGGTATCAATACCTCAGCATCCTGGTATTGATAC
This sequence comes from Gaultheria prostrata, assembly GCA_036023075.1. Classification (NCBI taxonomy): domain Eukaryota; kingdom Viridiplantae; phylum Streptophyta; class Magnoliopsida; order Ericales; family Ericaceae; genus Gaultheria; species Gaultheria prostrata. The sequence goes on from JAXBDA010005751.1 coordinate 21,715, forward strand.
CAGTTGGCTCTGGATTTTTATTGTGTAATTGGTATCGGGACCAAGATTTGAGGTATCGATACCAGATGACTCTGGATTCTGGGTTTTGCTTTTGAGTCTTCCTTCGGCCTTTGGGTGCCTCGGGCCTTCCTCCAATGCCTTGAACACTTCAAATGGACTTGGGGAGGATTGCCCTTGGCCTTCAGCTCGCTTGGGTACCTCCGGAAATTATTGGGAGCCTTAGGATACGCCTTTTGCTTCATATTCCCTAAAATTCAAAAAGAAACATAACTTGCGCGCAATATCAAATATAAACGAGAGTTAAACGCATGCAAGTGTGACAAAACGAGAGATATAGACACTCATATATGCAATGTTGTGGGCCTATCATCAACTCCACAGATAGTTGACAGGCTGAGGTCTTACTTCTAAACAATCTAAGTTTATCAGGTTAATGGTTTCTACTTTATCAGATTATGTGTTTTGAAGGTGGTGTTTGAGATCCCTTGAATATGTTATTTGAGAGAGACAGAGAATCTACATCCCTAAGGGCTTCCAAACTCATCTGTACTTCTTCTGTTAACGATGCGAGTTCTTTCACATCCGTTATTCAACCAAATTATTGCAAGTTTCTGTTATCTCATGTTACGTTATAAACTTGTTGCAGCGCGAACGTATTCAGAACCAAGGAAGTGGATGCGAGGAAAAGGGCGTATCACGATTCAATTCGGTTGCTGTTACAACTATGCAGTGGTAAAATTTTGGGCCCTATTTCCATTTTCATTGTTTTCCATCAGTACTTTTCCAATGATGTTTTATAACTCTTTTTGGTCTCTTTTCGTGACAGGACAAGAGTGGGAATCCCCCGGGTATTGTTAGAGACGAGGATGTTGATCCGCTGCCTCCCTTGTTCAAGCAAATGATCAAGAGGATGGTGAGGTGGCACGTTTTGCCTCCGACGTGTGTCCCCAACAGTTGTATCGTCAATATCTACGAAGCCGGGGATTGCATCCCGCCTCACATCGACCACCATGACTTCGTTCGGCCTTTTTGCACCGTTTCGTTCTTGGCACAGTGCAACATACTCTTAGGTTCAAAACTGAAAATTGTTGATGCTGGAGAGTTTTCTGGTCCTGTCTTAATACCTCTACCAATCGGGTAAGCACGCATCACGAGTAGTCGATGACTCCTCTTTCAGTTACACACGACCGATTTCACTTCGGAAAAAAAAAAAAAAACCCTACTCTTTGTAATTGGTTTCATTGCCTAACCAAAGTTTGTATAAATCTTAGGTAATGTGGTTGTATTTAGGTCTACTCACCTTCCTTGTACTTTCACCTCTGATAATTTCATTTGTTGTATGTGTATTGTAGATCTGTGTTCATTTTGCAAGGTAATGGAGCAGATGTTGCCAAACATTGTGTTCCTAGTGTGCCAGCAAAAAGGTATGTAAAGACCGTTTTCGGTTGTAGTTTTGCCAATCTCTTTTCTGTATCCATTTTTTCCCGAAACATCAGGATGGTAATTGGCCCCGCCCGCCCG
>JAXBDA010005752.1:0-23234 GCA_036023075.1 Gaultheria prostrata
TTTTATTAAAAATAGGGAGGGTAATAGGGAGTGTTGTTGGAGTATTGATAGAAAAAATGTCAAGTTATAATAGATATATGCACTGTACACTGCCTAATTTACCAACTCATTGTTGGGGTTGCTCTTATAAAGGCAATTTTTTGTACTAAAAAGTTACTACTAGTAGTAGTAAATGGAGCAAGTGGTTGTTCTCCAATGAATTTTATGAATATGAGAGATTTTATGAAATCTTTTGTAGAATGGATAAAATCAAGGGTATGATTTTATCAAATATTCATAAAATTCATTGGAGAACAACTCCTACCATAAAAAATTATTATATTAAAACATACTCTCTCAATTGTAAACTTTTAAGTGTGCTTACCATTTTCATTTTCCAATTGTAATACCCTCTCCGGACGTATTTGTTAATTTATTTTGGGGTTTCTATCATGCTTGCTTATTGTATTTCTAATTTTATTCTTCAATCATGATCTGGTTTGTTAATTATTAAATATTTGAAGACAAGGGTAAAAAGTGAAATTGACCCAATTCGCTCATTGACTTTAAACATGGACAAACTTTAAATGACGGAAAAAAATATGTATGCTTAAGGAGTATCATCGCCAACCTTTGGAAACTTAGTTGTATGGTTCTAATTAATGAATTGGCATGTTCGAATGAGTGTCGGCAATATTACAGTACTCCGTATCAACCAACGAGCTAATTAAAACTAAAGTGGGGAAAAGGGGAGTGAAGATTCGAGTGGCGATTCAATCCGAACTCCTCAGTAAAAGCATGTCGCTCTTTTTTGATGCATCAGATTGGCAATGTGTGGACCTGAGATGGATCATCCATCTATCTCGGTTGTTAGATTTCTTAAGAGAGTTTCGATCTAAAACAAATCCGCGAGAGTTCAAGAAACTAATATGGGCAAGTGAAAGACGTGTAAAAATTATTATATGTATTAAATAGTTCAACAATGTAATGAAATGCATAATTGGTGGGGTAAATAGGTGTTTGTTGTCTTGTACAAGAGGTCGAAGGATCAAATATGGACAGAAACGTAAGGTAAGGTAGTTTTCGGACGCCTATTAGTATTAGCGAGATTTTTTTTTTCATCACGGTTTTTCCCATTGTTGTAATCTTGGTTTTACTAAAAACTGAGATGATTTCTCGGTAAACAATCACGGTTTTTAGGCAAAATTGAGATGTTATATTGTCAAAGATCATTTTTTTTGTTTTAATCATAGTTTCTCATGAGTTTTCATCACGGTCTAGAATTGTAATTGAATGATGGGGACTTTTAATCATACTAGGTTAGATCACGGTTTTTCAACCGAGATAAAAAATGAAAGATCATACTAAAAGACCGTGATTTTTATGCCTTTTCAGTGGGGTTTCTAATTAATATAGTTCCTCAAACTTTCTTCCTAATGACACTGCGTAAATCATGAAAAAATGACTGATGTTATAGAGTAAGGACGAGTAGGTGAAACATGAAGATGGGTGAAACTTTCTCAAGCGGCGGTGGTACGAGATAAAGCCTAAAATCACTGCTAATCAATGTCGCAAAACAAGAAGTCCACTTCTTCTAGAATTACTAATTTGACTAAAAAAGGAAATAGAAAAGGAGACAGGTTGTCTCAAGTTTGCCACGGCTTCCAGTCTAGTTGTGTTTGAATAGTTTTCGGCTCTGATTTCACGATCAGACTCATTGGTATTGTAGAGCTGGTCAAGCTGAGCAACCACACAAACACATATATTGATCGGACAATAATTAATACGTAATCAAAGAAAGTACGTACATTCTGAAAAAAATGAGTTGAACACATTAGATTTTAACTTTAAGAAAAGAACCATTTCTTTTCGTAACAAATGTACTTCGATCCTGTATTTATCCGCATCCGATCAACATTATTTTTCACTACGTGATTGTTTAGCTAGACAAGCTCTATAATATGAACAAGTTCGATTATGTAATGGGAGCCGAAATCAAGTTGGAAATGGTGGGACTATACACAGTGTGCTGTCCACTGGTAAACTGGAGGGAATCCGTGCCGGAAGAAAAGGTGTAGTCACTGCTTACGCGAATGAAACGACTTCCTGTTTGAAAAATTAAAATACTCCTACTAAAACGACTTTGATTCGGGAAGAAGATATAAATCAGGTCGATGCTGTGCACTCCGTTTTCATAAATCAGAGAGAGAGAGAGAGAGAGAGAGAGAGAGAGAGAGAGAGAGTGAAAATGGGAAAAGTGTGCGTGACAGGAGCTGGGGGTTATGTAGGTTCTTGGCTGGTGAAGATTCTTCTCTCTAAAGGATACACTGTCCACGGAACCGTCAGAGATCCTCGTATGCTTCTTCCCTCTTCTTCTTGCTCTAATTTCATCCCAGATTGAAACTGGTTCATTGTCTGAAAACTTAAATTCCAATATGCTGTTTCATTCACTCTCATTATTTCCTTTCAAGTTCAAGTTGTCTTCGCAATCCAGTAGATGTCTTTATTCAGTTGTTAGAATTCAGAAACCATAATATCCATTACTGCAAATATACTTCCCAAGTATTTTGCCAAATGCCTGACTAGCAGCAAGCCCCAGTACATGATATCATTCAATTTTCCAAGGTTCTAAAACTCGCTAGGCGCTCCCAGTGCGGCCAGGCAGCTTCTAGCTTTCAGGCCCAGTACTTGGCGTCTAGTCTGGTGACTAGTCGGCGAGGGGCCTTCTAGAGCCTAGACAATGAGTACTCGGCCTTCCAGACCTTCTTTTCGAACATTGCAATTTTCTGTCAATTTTTTTTTATACCAGGAGTCTGTCCTCTAAGGTAGCTACTTGATGAAATAACGGGTCTTACCGGATAAAAACGTTGGCAAATTAATACAAAACACACTTGATCTGAAATAGGATATAGCACAATAAACGAAGCAGGCTTTAGCAGATATTTTGAAAACAGTTCAGGGCTTATGTCAAAAGTAGTGAAGCTAGAAAAATGGTTCCTTTGAGATAAAATGTTTATAAAAGCTACTGAGCAGAATTCTCCTTGATCGTGATATAATTTCTCATGTTTGGTTTTTGGAAGTTAGGGAAAGAAAGAGAAAAGAAGATAAAATAATTAAGAAGGAAATAGGAGGGAAAATTGAAGAGAAAATGGGAGGAAAGTTAAACAAGAATTTGGATATTTTCCTCTCTTTTTCTTGAGAACCAAACAAAGGAAGGGAAAATTTATAAACTTTCCCTTCCTTTCCACTTCTTTCCTCAGCAGCCAAACAAAGCCTAAATCTTTTTGAATGTACTATCTTGCAGAGAGTGAGAAGAATGCTCACTTGATGAAACTTGAAAAAGCATCCGAGAACCTGAAACTCTTCAAGGTAGATCTGTTGGATTTCAATTCCATTACTAAAGCCGTCACAGGATGCAATGGAGCATTCCATGTGGCCAGTCCTGTTCCCTCCGGCAACGTCCCAAACCCAGAGGCAAGAATACCTCATGATGGAACTTGTTTACTGTATCATTTGTATGTTCGGCACTTGGAATTTGCAAAAATTTAGGGTGATTGAAGTGTGATGAACTTTGATAGTCAACGTTGGTATACCATTGGAGTTCGTAATGTTTTTATTGATCTGAGTGACTTCTTTTATTGCCAATTTACCATATTATCTAATGACTCGCTGCAGGTAGAACTAGTTGAGCCTGCTGTAAAGGGTACACTTAATGTGCTCAAGGCATGTTCTGAAGCAAATGTCAAGCGAGTGGTTTTTGTATCTTCTGTAGCTGCCATTGTCTTGAACCCTGATTGGCCAAAGGGTCGAGTTAAGGATGAAAGTTGTTGGTCTGATAAGGAATACTGCAAAAGAACTAATGTAATCCCTTAAACCCAATGACTACGGTGTTATTATCGTGCTTGTCTTCTTCGTCTTATCACAAGTTTTTTTTCTTAAGCATTGTTTTGTGCCAGTGTTTTTATTTTATTTTTTTTATTTCCTGACTTTCCTGGTTCTTTGTCCTAGAATTGGTATTGTTATTCAAAAACAGAAGCAGAAAGTGAGGCTATGGAGTTTGCAAAAGCAAGCGGGCTTGATGTTGTGTCAGTTTGTCCATTCATGGTTTTGGGGCCAATGCTCCAATCAACAGCTAATTCTAGTAGTCTGGTGCTCATAAAGCTTTTGAAAGGTAACTTCTTGAGTTGGACTTATATTATTCTGCATTCTCCAGTGGAACTAGCATTTTTGTACTTGAAAATCCTATATTCTTTGTTTGAAATGTCGTGTCTACCTGTACCTATGCATGCTTATTTGCTTGTGGGTGTTGATCTTTTAGTTTTAACGTCCAAGAAATTACACTTGATATCACAGTCCATATGATGGAACATATTGGAGTTGTACAAGTTTTCCTTTTTACCTCACTTGTCAACAATCAAGGATCCCATCTCATACCAGAAAGATAAATAAAAAAGTACATGCAGTCGCATCTCATCCCATAATGTTATCGCTTTCCGTTTTGAAGAGGTTTAAGCTCTAAATTTCATTCTTGCGATACTTTAATTGAACTACGTTGGACATTGAAATTTGAATTGTCGAGTGAGTGTACTGTTCACCCAACAAATTTGTGAATCCATGGTATAATATGTTATTGTGGCTGAAGATATTCAGTCCGAAGTATAATTATGGCAGCTAAATTGTCTAACGTTTTCCTTCATGTTTTGCTTTGTTTTGGCTTGCTTGACCATTATGTAGTATCCAAATTAATCATCATGGGAGGAGCACCCAGACCGCGGTCTAGGTTCCTGCAGTTTCGCAATAGTTTGCGGAATTAAGTTTCTGTCAAACATTTAGTGGATGGTTAGCTTTTGTCCTAAGTATTGTAGTCGAAAACTTAAGTCCTTTATTTGTAAAGCGTCATGCGAGTGGAATGTTTGTTGATAACTCAAGAAGAACTATGTTGCATCTTTCTTTTAGCGTCAACACTTAAGTCCTCTGCCATGAGGTCACACCCATATCCTAAAGTTTGCAAGTATTTCATATTCATAACTTGATAGTTTGATACTGTTATTTTGTCCCATGTATACAGAAGGACAAGAGGAACTGGAAAACAGGTTGCGGAATATAATAGACGTACGCGATGTAGCAGAAGCACTGCTATTGGCATACGAGAAGCCCGAAGCTAAAGGGAGGTACATATGCACAGCTCACGCAATCAGGTCACAAGATATGGTGGAAATTCTCAGGAGGCTTTACCCTAACTACAACTATCCTAAGAAGTAAGTTTCCTTCTCCATGTTAAATCCATCGAAAAGGATTTATCCTCTGAGATTACTTTTTTGGAGAATTGAGTATAACATTCGAGATATAGGTGAAATATTAGCATCAATTTAGTTAAAATTGTTATTTGAGTTCATCAACGAAAAGGTGTACTGAGATTTAAGTGAAATCTTAACATAATTTTGTTAGAATTGCTGCTATAGTTTATCACCAAAAAAAAGGTGTACCAAGATCTAGGGAAAATCTTAGCATCATTCAGTTAGAATTGTTTTATAGTTCATCACTTAAAAAAGGTGTACCTGAAGTACTATTGTGGTGCCCCATTTGTTATCAATAATGATACATACACACACTTTCAACCACACACAACCATACACCCTCTCACATGTGGTAGGGCCCACTGTGGGTCCCACATGGGGTGGGCCCCACCACATGTGAGAGGGTGTGTGGTTGTGTGTGGTTGAAAGTGTGTGTATATATCATTATTGATTTGTTATTATGTTTTTTCCCTGTTACTAATAAGTCGCCTCATTCATTTATGTAATGCCAGATTTATCGAGGTAAACGAAGGAGAAGAGCTCAGGCCAGAGAAATTGCAGAAGCTGGGTTGGAGTTACAGACCATTAGAAGAAACTCTTATTGATTCCATTGAAAGCTACAGACAGGCCGGAATTGTGGACTAGGGGATGTTCCACTAAGAGTGTTTTTAAATAAATTGGTTTTTTCACAGCTTTTTATATGATATATTGTGAGAGATTAATGACATGTCTTAATTTTCGAAATAAACTGTAATGGGGCCTATAAAGGGCTTTACATTCTCATTCTCTTATAGTTTCCCCTATTTGTGTACCATTAAGTTATACTACTCTATGGATGTTATGGGCTTGTATTTTGCACTCTTCTACGTTTGGCAGCTAGTTCCTTTATTGATGAGGTAATGCGATTGACTCAAGCAAAAATTTGACCACATGAGGTGAGGCCAGCCGAGACCCTACTCTGAAAACATTTTATAGTATTAATGAGAGGAGATATTGTATTGAATTGAATAATTAACACACAAACATAGACGTCCTATATATATACAAGGAAGTGGAGCAAGAAAATAATCGAATATGGAAATACAACAGTCTAGATTTTTTTTAAATATTCTAACATCATCCTCCGCTTGTGCTTTGGCAAAAATGAATTATTTGGTTTTTTTTTTCGTTATTCAAAAAATTATGCATTTGTTAGTTTTGCATCGAGTTTTTGTGGATTATTGATCCGTCTTGACAAGAGGAATCTAAAGAGTAAAAACTTATTAACTACACTAAAATTTGTGTGAATAAAGACATAAATTATCCAATAATCCACAAAAATTTAGAACATTTTTTTGTCTTTAGTGCACATTTTAAAATAATTTTATAATAAATTTTGACTTTTTAGATTCATCTCGTCATAACGAACCAATAATTCGTATAAAATCGACGCAAAACTAACAAATGCAATTTTTTTTGAAAAAGACAAAAAAAAAATCAAATAATTTGCCAAAGCATGTGGATTAGTGCTACTTCCTTCTACTTTTCTTGTTGAGCCTTTTGTAGTTTTTAATTTTTTTCAAGGATAATTGAAATTATGACACATAAAAGAAGTGATTGTAATTGTTAGCGCATCTGGTGGTTAAACTCATTAATTAATGTACTCTCTAATCCAACTGATGCATGTAATATTCACAAATTAAAAATCATTGCACACATCAATCCAACTCCAGAAATGCTTTTCTTGATTATTAAAGTGATGTGGAGATAGATCGAAGAGGAGAAAAATTAAGGGAAGGGAGACAATGTTTGACTCTTTCTAATTGTTACTAGTATCATAATATTTGATTTCTCTTATTCAACATGACGTAGATTTTAGGGAGAAAAAAATATTGATTGGAGAAAAAGTTTAAGAAAGACAAAAATTTATTTGTTCAATTTGATTTACTTTTCTTGAATTGTGTTTACATTTTAATAAATAATTTATTAATTATTTGATTCTTTTCGTCAAGAAGCATTGAAAAGGAAAAACAAAATTTAAAATAAACGAAAGCTCAAAAAAGACCCAAAAAAGGAAATAGATAATTATCAAATGTTGCTTAAGACACCCGAAATCTCAAGATCGGACCTGAGTACAGTCAAAGTTTATTACTCGACAATGTTAACGATTTGAGTAAGGTTATGGTAGACTTGGTAGTCCATGAGTACTTCCTCTTTCTTCTACGACAATTTGATCGATGTCGTGTCGCATTCCATGAAGTCATGAAGCTAGTCGCTTCTTCTAGAACTAGAATTAATTTCAGGAAAAAAGGAAATAGACAAGGAGAAGGATTATCTCTTGTTTACCAATGGATTGCACGGCGTCTAGTCTGGCTGTTTTTGAATTGATTTTGGCTCCTCCTTCACGATCGGACTCGTTCATATTATAGAGATTGACTGGCCGAGAAACCACGTAAAAAATTACTACTACATTGATCGGATACTAATAAGCACATAATCGAAATACCTATATTTTGAAAAGAAAAAAAAATGAGTTTAGCATTTTAACTTCAAGAACCCATTTCTTTTCAGAATAAATGTATTCGTATCCGATGTAACATTATTTCTTAATTGGCTGTTTAGATTAACTATAACTCTACAATATGAACAAATTCGATTTATGAAATTGGAACCGAAATCAAGTGGGACTACACATGTGGGTGCAGACCAACTGGAAGGCATATCCGTCTCGAAAGAAAAAGAGTCACTGCTTACGCAAATCAGCAAATGAAGGTAAACAATCTACACCGTTATAAACAGACGATCTGCCGTTAAAAAACAGAAACGACTTTGACAGGGAAGAGAGAGAGAGTGTGTGAAAATGGGGAAGGTAGTGTGCGTTACAGGTGCGGGGGGTTATGTGGCTTCTTGGCTGGTGAAGCTTCTTCTCTCCAAGGGCTACACCGTCCACGGAACCGTCAGAGATCCTCGTATGCTTCTTCCCTCTTGTTCTTGCTATAGTTTAATCGTGTTTCTGTTACAGTTACTGGCTATGTGATCATTTCAATTTATATGGTTACTGATGACCATGATGATTGATTGGGTTGCTGCGAGAGGTGCAAATGGGCCGAGCCGAGCTTTTAGCTTTGTAGTGTTCGAGCTCGGCTCGTTAAGTAAACGGGACGAAAAATCGAGCTTGAGCTCAGCTCGGTCATAAATGAGCAGACCCATAGTAATTTACTTAACAAGCCTCCTTAAGCGAGCCAAGCCTATACAATCAAGCCGAGCTTTTGCGAGCTCGTTAACTAAACGTGCTTGAAAATCAAGCTCGAGCTCGGCTCGCTTACTTATTGAGCCGAGCCAGCCCTTGAGAGTTGCATTGATTTCCCCTTAATGCTAACTCTGAGCACTGATTTTAGGCTTTGAGTAGTCTGTCGAGTTTGTCCTCCAACCAAACTGGCAGTGATAGACAGTATCTTAAAATTAATCCCTGATTGAAACTGGTTCAGTGTCTGAAACCGTAAATTCCAAAACGATGGATGCTGTGTTATTCATTCTCATTATTTTCTTTTCTTTTCAAATTGTCTTAAAATTGTATGCAATGCTTTGCAATCTCTTTCTTCATTAGTCCTATCTCTCTCACTCAACTGATGTACTTCGTACTTCGGAAGACAATCCAATTAGTTTATTGAATTAAAAAAATTGAAGTATTAGAATTCAGAAACCATTATATTCATTACTGCGAATGTACTTCTCGAGGATGTTGTCAAATGCTTGACTAGAAGCCCCAGTATATATATTTTTTTTGAAACCAGGAGTCTGTCCTCTGAAGTAGTTAGTTGATGAAATAACGGGTGTTACCGTGGATAAAAACGTTAGCAAAATTAATACAAAACACACTTTATGACATCTGAAGTAGGATAGACACAATAAACGAAGCAGGCTTTAGCAGATATTTCGGAAACAGTTTAGGGCTTATGTCAACAGTAGTGAAGCTTGAAAAATGGTTCCTTTGAGAATAACACGTTTATAAAAGTTACTGAGCAGAATTCTTCTTGGTCGTAATATATTTTCTTGTGTTGGTAAATCTTTTTGAATGTATCTTGCAGAGAGTGAGAAAAATGCTCACTTGATGAAACTTGAAAAAGCATCCGAGTACCTGAAACTCTTCAAGGTAGATCTGTTGGATTTCAATTCCCTTACTGCAGCCATCAGAGGATGCGATGGAGTATTCCATGTGGCCTGTCCTGTTCCCTCCGGCAGCGTCCCAAACCCAGAGGCAAGAATACCTCATAATGGAACTTGTTTACAGAATGATTTGCATGCTCGGCAGTAGGCACTTTGTATTCGCATTGACTTCTGAACCAGTGTGTAGTGTTCCATATTGTCCTTATTGTAACAGTAAAGACATATTGTGTGAGACTGCTTCTATTGGTAGCATATATTTTCACAGATCATACATTCATCCACATGACCAGACCTCTTCTCTAAGCAGCCATCTGGTTGCTAAATGTATTACCGTGGTTTTGTGTACTTGTTAGTTGCAGTGGACCCTGATTGCTTACAGGTAGAGAGGGGCTCACATTAGACTTCTGCATGAAAAATTTAGCGTGATTGAGGAGTGATGAACTTTGATAATCAACGTTGGTTACCATTGGAGTTCGTAATGTGTTATTGAGCTGAGTGACTTCTTTTATTAACATATTATCTAATGGCTTGGTGCAGGTAGAAGTAGTTGAGCCTGCTGTAAAGGGTACACTTAATGTGGTCGAGGCATGTTCTGAAACAAATGTCAAGCGAGTGGTGTATGTATCTTCTGTAGCTGCTGTTTTCATGAACCCTGATTGGCCGAAGGGTCGAGTTAAGGATGAAAGTTGTTGGTCTGATAAAGAATACTGCAAAAGAACTAATGTAATCCCCTAAACCCAATGACTACGATGTTATTATCGTGCATGTCTTCTTCGTCTTATTACAAATTTTTGTTTCTTAAGCATAGTTTTGTGCGAGTGTTTGTTTTCCCGACTTTCTTGTTTCTTTGTCCTAGAATTGGTATTGTTTTTCAAAAACAGCAGCCGAAAGTGAGGCTATAGAGTTTGCAAAAGCAAGAGGGCTTGATGTCGTGTCAGTTTGTCCAGCCCTTGTTATAGGTCCAATGCTCCAATCGACGGCTAATTCTAGTAGTTTGGTCCTCATAAAGCTTTTGAAAGGTAATTTCTTGAGTTGGATCTATATTCTTCTACGTTCTCCAGTAGAACTAGGATTTTTGTACTTGCAAATCCTATATTCTTTGTTTGAAATCTCGGGTCTACCTGTACCTATGCCTGTTTATTTTCTTGGTGGTGTTAATTTTTAATTTTAACGTCCGAGAAGGCGAGAATTACACTTGATATCACGGTCCATAAGATGGAAAATATTGGATTTGTGTTTTCCATTTTACTGCACATGTCTACAATAGAGGATCCCTGCTCATACCAGAAGGATAAATAAAAAAGTACATCCTGTGATATTGGACCCATAATGTTATCCTTTCCGTTTTGAAGAGGTTTTAAGCTCTAAATTTCATTCTTGCGATACTTTAATTGAACTACGTTGGACATTGAAATTGGAATTGTCGAGTTGTTCACCACTTCACCCAGCAAATTAGTGAATCCATGTTATATTTGTTATTATGGTTGAAGATTTTCAGTCTGAAACATAAATATGGCATCTAAATTGTCTATTGTTTTCCTTCATGCTTTGCTTTGTGTTGATTTGCTTGACCATTACTGAGTATCCGAATTCAACATCCTGGGAGGAGCACCCAGACTGTGGTCTAGAGTCCTGCAGTTTCGCAATAGTTTTTTGAGGGATTGAGTTCCTATTTTAATGGATGGTTAGCTTTTGTCCTGAGTGTTGCAGTCGAAAACTTAAGTATTTTATTTGTGAACCATCATGTGAGTGAAATGTTTGTTGATAACTCAAGAAGAAATATGTTGCACCTTTCTTATAGTGTCAACACTAAAATCCTCTGCCAATGGGCCGCATTCATATCCCAAAAGTGGCAAGTATTTCATATTCATCACTTGATAGTTGATACTGTTATATTTCCCATGCACAGAAGGATACGGGGAACTGGAAAACAGGTTGCGGAATATAGTAGACGTACGTGATGTAGCAGAAGCACTGTTATTGGCATACGAGAAGCCTGAAGCTAAAGGGAGGTACATATGCACAGCTCACGCAATCAGTTCACAAGATCTGGTGGAAATTCTCAGGAGGCTTTACCCTAACTACAACTATCCTAAGAAGTAAGTTTCCTTCTCCATATTAAATCCATCTAAAAGGATTTTTTTGAAGAATTGACTACAACATGTGAAATTTAGGTGAAATATTAGCATCATTTAGTTGGAATTGTTGTTAGAGTTCATCAACATGAAAGGTGTTCTGAGATTTAAGTAAAATCTTAGTGTGGTTGCAAGAATCCTGACATTAATCCCTGGCGGAACCTCTAGTCCGGAACGGTGGAAAGAGGTTGAGCTTTCGCCCCTCCAACATAGGTAGCACCTGCCATTAGTGCCTAACCGGTCGAAGTTGACCGGAAAGGCACTCTGACGGGTTAGTAAGGAGGGAAGTCGAGAGGAAAAGTACATAAAGTAGTGAAGAGCGGCATACCCATTAGGATTTTTCAATGTACCTTTTATGGAGTTCCTTGACTTGCCCTCCAAGCTAGCACGTACTTCCCACGCCCGGTAACTGCTTCGGCTGACATCACTCGCGACATGTCGAGCAAGTCAGTTGGGTGCAAGTGGGCAAGCTTCCTTCCGTGTTTGTCCCGGCCTGGTTGATTCAGATGGTTTCGTTCAAATTCGGCTGAAAGACCGACATATCGGAATAGTGGCCCAAGATGGATGGTCCTGGATGGGGTGTGCGGTCCGGTTCCTTGACTCGGTTCGGCCAAATGGTTGAGCCTGGTCAGTTTATCGAGCCATTGGTCCTCCAACTAACAGTTCATGTTTCCCCCAACTAACAGTTCATTTTTGCTGTAGTTTATCACCATAAAAAGGTGTACTGAGATTTATGGAAAATTCTTAGTATCATTTAGTTAAATTGTTTTATAGTTCATCACCAAAAAAAAGGTGTACCTGAAGTACTATTGTGGTGCCCCGTTCGCTATTGTGTTTGTTACCTGTTACAAATTAGTTGCTTCATTTATCTACTGCCAGATTTACTGAGCTAAACGGAGGAGAAGAGCTCAGTTCAGAGAAATTGCAGAAACTGGGTTGGAGTTACAGACCATTACAAGAAACTCTTGTTGATTCCGTTGAAGGCTACAGACAGGCCGGACTTGTGGACTAAAAAGGGCTTTACATTCTCTTGTAGTTTTCCCTGATTCTGTACCATTAAGTTACTACTCTATGGATGTTATGGGCTTGTATTTTGCACTCTTCTACTTTTGGCAGCTAGTTCCTTATTGATCTGAAATACGGCATCGGAACTTACTGTATTTCTTGTCATTACTCAATGGAACCTTTTCCTCTGGAAAATAATACTCTGGATAAGAACTGATGCTCTAGGTTTCTGCTCTGTGGATACTATCTAGGGCCTCAACTTTGTTTCAATTTTTTAGGCGAACAAGATCAAGTTTCAGTCTACATAAAAACTCAGTGGTATGCATGGAAGCATGAATTGGAAACTTGTGCTTGCAAACTTCTATGAAAATGTTGTAAAACTGTGGTAAGACCATGATTGTATGCGTTCCGTTGGTTGAATATTTCTTTGATGGAATTTTGCCTAAAATAAACCAAATCTGATCCTTACCGAACCGTGTAATCGTGGATAATTTATGAAGGTAGCTGTCTTGTTAACAATATAAGTTACTCAACGTCCGAAGGGTTTGGGACTGTGACAAGAGTTTGTTAAGCGGTACCGAGAAAATGGATTGGAAGGTACTCATTTTGCTCACCCTTGTTTATTTTCGGCCACTCAAACGTGGCAATGACGTTTTTTTTTCCCGTCTCTCTCTCTCTCTCTCTCTCTCTCTCTCTCTCTCTCTCTCCTAGCCGGACACCCTACAAGCCTGCGCTCTCTTCTCCTTGACGTCCTCTACTACCTCCAGCAACCTTCCTCCACCGTTGTCAGTGGTGGAATTTCTAATCCACCTCCATCGGCTCCGTTCCAAATCTCAAGAGGGCCAGATTTGATGAGAACGCGATGTTTTAGGGCAGTTCGGCGACCCCTTCGGCAAATAAACATCTAGTCGTAGCGGCAGCGGCTCCGGCGACAGCCCTGCTCACCGGAGGCTCCTATTTTCCGTTTTTAGTTTATTTTGTTGCTTAGTTATTCCCTGCATGGAATCTTTACCCCATTCCGCGAGTGGTTCTTTACTCCCTTTCGAGGGTAGTCGTTCTTTGTACTCAGTGTATTCTCATCCGAACCATATGGATGATAACCTGATTATCGGGGGTTTTTACCTTTCAATGGGCTCCGGTTTGGGGTTTCTAGCCATTTGGGCAGTTTTTGAGCAATCAAAAATTCCTGAGTTCGATATAAAAAAAAACGTGGCAATGACCGTAGAAGTCTATATCCATTTGGCCCTTGTCAATTATGGGCTGGGTTGTGGCTTATAATGGTCGGAAATTACAGCCCACCATAAGCAAATTAAAGAGAGCTGAAGTTGATGATAACTTGTGACATACGTTGGTCTAATATGAAATTATGAGAAGTCTAGTAATTGCACAAGGCAGTCGGTAAGGAATTCCATTTACAAACTAAGTTTGGCTGCTACTATATATCACATATGGAAGGAGCGAAATTGTAGAATTTTTCGGCAAGTAGGTGTAGAGTCGGCTATGGTGGTGCATAGAGTGTTGGAGGAGATCCAAGCTTGTGTTTTCTCGTGGAGGAAACTATCACATTCTACAGAAAATGTGAAGCTTTGCCTTGACTGGGGTATTCCTTTGTATATGCTCCAGCAGTAGTGCCCAGCTTTAGCTTGTTTTGATGTTCTTTCTCCCAATAGGGATGAATGTTTTATGTGTTTGTCTTGTTTGGTTGTAAGGTTGGAATTTCAAGGTTATCTCCTTGATTCTTTTGGTTTGGTTTTCTTTAATATACGCAACTATTCCAAAAAAAAATACTATGAAATTATGAATATGAGAGGATTTTTCAATTCATCACTGCTTACGCATGCAGAATCTATGCGATGTGATAACTACTTGCAATTAGATTTTGCGTAGTGATAATTAGAGTAAAAATTTGTTCACCCTCACCAAAAGAGGGTGAACAAAACCCTCACCCTGATTGGTTGAAATGGTGCGGGGCCCACGGAGTCAATACACTTTTTGGTAAGCATGACATCACTTTGTGGTGGGATCCACACCATTTTTGGTGGACCCTACACTATTTCAACCAATCAGGGTGAAAGTTTTGTTCACTCTCTTTTGGTGAGTGTGAACAAATTTTTTTTCTGATAATTATACTCCCTCCGTGCCAATTTTATAGTTCATTTTGGGAGTTCGTGCCACTTTTCAATGTGTTATATCTTGTAGTCTATAATGTTTTAAATGATTTAAAAAGTTTGATTAATAGTTTTCATCGAGATTTATCAAACAAGATCCATATTGGATATAAAAAACATAATCGATTAAAAGATATAATCGATTTTCTATCCGGTTAGGATTGGACGAGAGACTATAAAATTGGGACAGAGGGAGTGGTAATCTGCTTACGTAGCTCCTCCACAATTCAACACTGCTTTCGTAGCTCTTCTATACCATGAAGTCACTGCTCACGCAGAATCTATGGAAAGGAATCACTTTAAAGTTTGAACCACCTTCCATCAGTGAATAAGCTCTCAGAGAGAGAGAGAGAGAGAGAGAGAGAGAGAGAATGGGGGAGAAGGGGAAAGTAGTGTGCGTGACATGAGCAGGGGGTTATGTAGCTTCTTAGCTGGTGAAGCTTCTTCTCTCCAAGGGATACACTGTCCATGGAACCCTCAGAGATCCTCGTATGCATCTTTCCCACTTAATTTTAATTGCACTGTAATTTCATAGGGTTTCTGTCACGTTTATCTGGTAATCTCATCAGTTTTGAAGTTATACCTAC
Organism: Gaultheria prostrata; assembly: GCA_036023075.1. Classification (NCBI taxonomy): domain Eukaryota; kingdom Viridiplantae; phylum Streptophyta; class Magnoliopsida; order Ericales; family Ericaceae; genus Gaultheria; species Gaultheria prostrata. Next base: position 15,318 of record JAXBDA010005752.1, read on the forward strand.
AAGAATCTTGATTGCATCATCTTTCTTTTTTTGATTGCAAATCCCCAGAACAACCGCCACACCCCCAAAAAGAAAAAAGAGTATATCTCGATCATTGAAGTAGCAAAAGTATTTGTAATGGGTTTCTTTTTCCTTTATAAAGTTCCTTGTTATTCCCAGTCCCCTAACTTCTAGTGGCAATGCTCTTGGAGTAATCCCTCAAGCCTTGAACCTTAAGTGCCTGTTAAAGCATCCAACTCAAAACCAATTGGCAATGAGTGGAGAGACCGCCCAGACTCATATATTAACTTTGGAGATTATAATTAACCAATCTGGGACAAAATCTAACACTCCCCTGCACATGCGACCCCTGACCCGCTCGTGGAGAGGTAAACAACGGATCCACAACATTGGGATCATAATGAAACATGGTGCACTTATGGCACAAACAACGGGGAAATAACGACCTCATTTACTCGGGAAATTTTCACCACCAGATGTATAATGCTATGCTGGTGTGGGAATGCTCGTTCGTGCCTATGACCTCATTTACTAGGGAAATTTGCACAACCTAATGTATAATGCTATGCTGGTGTGGGAATGCTCGTTCGTGCCTTGAACGGACTATAAAGAGCTTAAATTTAGACATCGTTTACCTTGGTGATGTATTAGTCAATGAGTGGAAGCATTTTTGTAATGACTTGCTTTTCCTTTATAAGATTGTCAGCCCTCAAACTTCCCATGGCAACTTTAGAAGTTTATGTAAGTCCAAGTCCAAACCCACACTGCTGGCAAATAAGTGCTACAATCTGTATGAATTGAGCTGGCAAAATTTAAGCGTCTGTAAGAAGTTTGGGAACATTCGTTAGTGAAATTGATCTGTACGGGTGCGAATTTCGCTAGAAGAATGCAAGCTAGGAGTGGGATATTGTGGTTCTGTATGGGTGCGAGTTCTGGCAGAAGTTAACTTCTGCACTTTTGTCGCATAAAACTACAGTTCTGCACTTTTATCACGTAGAACTATTGTGCAACAGTCAATTTTTCATGGTGAACTTCTTCCTTTTCCTGATCAGAGAGCGGCCAACGCCGGGCTGCTTACTCTCGAACTTGCTCCAAGTTCTAATCAGACTATGCCAACACCCATCAGTCATTTCGGCCTCTGAGTAGTCTGTTGACTCTGCCTTCCAACCCATTCCTATCCATTAACTGATAGCACAGTAGCTCAAGATTCATCCCAAATTCGAAGTGGTTTAGTGTCTGAAGACAGAAATTACAAAACTAGGGAGGATGTGTTTTACCTCTCATTATTTTTCTTGACACGTGTTGAAAAGATATGTAAACCTTTGCAATCCAGCAGATATCCTTCTTCTTTTCTTTTACATCACTCATTCTAACCCAATCGATTGATACATTTTGGTACAAAGTCCAATAGATTATTGGTTCAAAACATCAATCGCTGTGTTAGAATTTTGCAGCCAATTATTTTCCAAATGGCTCAATTCATGGCTGTGAATATATTTTGGAAGGATATTGTCAAGTGCTTTACTAGAGCCCCAGCACATGATATCATTCTCTTTTCAGTCAATTTCCTTTTTGAAGTCATGAATATCTCCTCTAAGATAGGTGTTTGTTGAAAATAAGGGTCTCACTGGTTCACCACGTTAATAGAAAGGCAGTTTATGAAATTTGAAGTACGATTTAGCATAATAAATGAAGTAGCCTTTAGCAGATACTATTACGGAAGCACTTACATGTCTTAAGTGAAATGTGGCGCAGCTTAGAAGTCCAGTGTCATGATGAGGTTCTTTGAGAATAACACGTTTATAAAGCTAATAAAGTCCACTTGATGTTAAAGATTACGTACTCAAATCTTTGGTAATGCATCTTGCAGAGAATGAGAAAAATTCTCACCTGATGAAACTTGAAAAAGCATCCGAGAACCTGAAACTCTTCAAGGTAGATCTGCTGGATTACAATTCGGTTTCTGCAGCCATCACAGGTTGTGGTGGAGTGGTCCATGTAGCCAGTCCTGTTCCCTCCAGCAGCGTCTCAGACCCAGAGGCAAGAGAACTTCTTTATTTTTGTGTTATGTCCTCATGAGGACAAGAGAACTTCTTTATGGAACTTGTTTATAGAATTCTTTTGCATGCTAGGCAATTTTTTTCCCCTTGACTTCTGAACTCGTGCATAGAGTTGCGTATTGTATTGATTGTAATAGTGGAGATGTATTATGTGGGGTTGCTTCAATTGGTAGCAGATGTCCAATGCCCCTACATTCAGCCCACAGGGCCTTGCCTCTCAGCTCTCTCTCCCTATGCGGTTATCAGGTTGTCGAATGTGTGAATGTGGGCTTGTGAATTAACCCTGATTGCATACAGGGATTGATGCATCTCACAAAAGACATCTCGGTGAAAGGGTTCTTCCTGTTTGTAAAGAGCTCTGATAGGAATATGCTTAAGCATGTTGATCTTTGTTGGGAAGACTCAGGGAGCTGAGGCTGACTGGGGTTCTAATTTAGCATGATTGATGTCTGATCAACTGTGTATAGTCCAAATAGGTTTACCTTAGGAATTGTATTTGTTATGAGTTGATTGACTTCCTTTATTCCCATGTCATCTAATGGCTCAGTGCAGGTACAATTAATTGAACCTGCTGTTAAGGGTACAATTAATGTCCTCAAGGCATGTTCTTTAGCCAATGTCAAGCGAGTCGTGGTTGTATCTTCTGGAAGAGCTGTTTCCATGAACCCTGATTGGCCCAAGGGTCGAGTGAAGGATGAAAATTGCTGGTCTGACAAGGAACACTGCCGAAGAATTAAAGTAATCCCTTAAACAAGCCAATGTTAAATTGCTGGTTTGGCTTAAGGCTTTGGTACACCTTCACATCCTCCGGCCCAAATACGACATAATTACCCAAGGACGTTAGTTGTGAGACTAACAAGTTTTTCTTCATCCTTGGCACATGATAGACATGTTACAACTTAACTTTGCTAGGGCTAAACCGAGGATTGATATCGGTCTTACCAATGTGAGTTATCGACAACCTTGAGTTGTTTGCCGTTACTACCACCCGATCTCCTTTGTATGCGAACAGATTAGACAACTTCTCCTTATCTCCAGTCATGTGATTGGAACACCCTGAATCAACACTCCAATCATCATTGTAGTTAATGGCTCCCCGGTTGGACACTGCAGCAAGGGCTGTTTCACTTTTCTCTGTCACTGTTGGAGAAACGGCTACTTTTTCAGTGACCATGTTAGATTGCTCTGGTGGTTCACCAAAGTCTGTCTCCACTTCTGAGCAATCTCTTTCAGTAGGCCCGAACATCGCAAAGGATGCTTGAAGGTCCCACTCTTCTTCACTATCTTCTTGGTGATTTTTAGAAGTCACCAAGTTACCTTCTGCTGATTTCTTCTTTGAACCAGCAATTTTTCACAAAGTGCCCTTTCTTGCCGCACTTGTAACACTTTATGTCATACTGTCGAAATCCAGAGAATTGTCCCTCATTTGTGTTACAGTTTGGTTGAACTCCCTCTGTCCGAGGACTTCTCCCATGTTGAGGTTTGGCGCCATCTTCTCTTTTCTTGTTGTTGCTGTAGAGTGCCTCCTATTCATTCTTTATTGACACTCCAACCATCTGCTTGCATAAGCTTTCTTGATTGGCCAATAAATTCTATAACTCTATCAGAGTTGGTTGAGTTGGCCAACCTCGTATCGCCGTGATGAACGCATTATACTCGGCTTCAACCCGTTTAGAATTATCCTCCTCATCCTTTCCTCGTTAATATTTGCTTTTGGATCGAGACTTGAGATTTCACGGCATAAGTCCTTTATCTTTGTAAAATACTCGCTTATGCTCTTGCCTCCTTGGGTGGTGGACATCAACTCATTTTCCAAGTATTGGAGCCGAGTATCATTTGTTTTTTTAGAACAATGATGCAAACGTGTCCCACGTCATCTTTAGTGTGTCGCCATCCCTAATTCGCCCGAGCAATTCATCTTCAATGGTTGTCTTGAGCACGAGCAATTCATCTTCAATGGTTGTCTTGAGCACGTACATCGCCTTCCCCGCCTTAATCTTCCATTTTCGGAGTGCTTCAGCTTCTTTGGGTGGTTCGGTACTATCTCCATTAATAACCTCCCACAAGTCCTGCCCTTCAAGGTAGGACTTAATGCGACTCCGCCAACTCTGATAATTGTGGTTGTTCAATCTTGTAATACCGCTAGTTGTGTTCACAAGATCCACCATCGTGACTTGGTGGGACTCTCTCTTCTTTCACCAAGCAAGTTAACAAACTTCACAGTCTCCAAACTGTGCATGATTGCCTTAATCACCGGTCCTAACCAACTCGGCTCTGAAACAAACAAATGTAATTTTATTGATGACAAGCACTTGTACACTTAACTTGTGTCCTACAACTCACACTATCACTCACAAAGATGACTCTTTTACACAAGAGTTAGTACACACAATTTGAAAACAAACTCTTTAGTATGTACTTTGGACACTCACTCTCTTACTTGAAGTATCTCCCTTACACACATCTCCTAAGGACACCCCACCCCTATTTATAGAGGCCAATGGATAGTTCTAGAAGCACACACCACTCACTACTTCTAGAGAAGCCCATAAGCTTCCACCATATTCCGGAATGTTCTTGTACAATCCGGAAAGTTCTAGCGTAGTCCATAGTATTCCGGAAGTGTCCGGAAGACTCTAGCAAAGTCTAGAAGTTTTCGGAAGATTCTAGCGCAGTCTAGATGTTTCTAGAAATATATGGAAGTTTCTAGTGACATCCGGAAGACTCCGGAAAACTCAAGAGAGGTGGTGATGATCTTTCAACACATTCGTGACAAGGAAAATTGATGCTACTGACTTTGTTTTAGACCATGTTTCATTTGTAGATTAGAGAATGAAATTATACGGGAATACAGTTCTAGTATTATTTGTATTCTTTGATGCGGTGAATGGTGGAGGATTTACTTATCCGTACTAGGAATAAAATGACGTCGTTTATGCACAAACGGTTCTGTCACGGTGCCACCCGATACCCCATACATTTGAGTTTGTTGTGTTAAAAACTCCTGTTGAAATTTGTTGTACGTTCATCAACGGTTACTAAGATATGTATACTAGAAATTCAAGCAACTATACAAATCTTTAATTGGAGCTGCTTTTGTCACGAAATAACTAGAGATATGCCAAACCGATCACTTTGCAAGTGGGTAATTAATCCGTAATCAGCTCAGAGCTAATACTATATTTTTCATGAGATGAAGCATTTATTTATGCAAATGTGTTGAATTTGTGTTGCTTCCGTTAGACAGATTCGGCACACAACAGGGGAACAAAGGTTTCAGAGCCTGGTTGCTGCATTTTAACTTGGTGAATATTGCTGCATCGATCCTTGAATATGAGGTGAATATACTCAAGTCATTTGAGACACTTCAAAATTGGCACAACGAGCAAGGGCGGAGCTATAGCCATCTTGGGGTGGGCTATAGCCCAGGCAAGTTACAAAAAATGTTAAAAATTTACATGTAAAATTTTTTGTTCAATAAAAGATTTATACGGTTAGCCTATGTAAGTATCCAATTGTATGGATTAGCCTAGGACAAATTCGATTTCTAGCTCCGCCATTGACAACGAGTCTCTGGGTCCAATTTTTTTTTTTGGCGTTTAATTCATTCTATGTGAATATAGGAGCACCCTATATTCTCATTAATTGCTTTGGATAATCTGCCATTACAAATGGCAGCCACCATTCCTCTTTAATCCTTGTACAGTTACTATATTACTATAAATGAGCCAGCAAACAAAAAGGAAATATATACTTCTTCTACAGCAAACAAAACAATCACAGATCTATATACACTATGGTTTCATTTTTTGTATTTTTCATACGTACTTTGAGCATACGGGCAATCATGGGTTTGTGAGTAAGCTTTAGCTGCACAAAGAGCTTCTTAGAGGATCGTTGTATCTTAAGAGTTGGGAGTAGAGCGTCATCCAACCCAGTGCAAAAGGATGTATTGATTTCTAAGGAGAGCGTCATCCAACCCAGTGCATTGATCCACAGGCTTTTCTAATTCCTAGTTTTCTGATTAAAAGTGTTATCTTTGTTTTCTATTATTATTGTTTTTGTTACAAGTTTTACAATAATTCCTACAGATTTTTACCAACATTTTTTCCCTGTTAAAACTTTGCTGTTTTTTTTTTTTTTTTGTTAACATTTTATCTACTGCCAGCTTTACTGAGGAAAAGGATTAAGAAAACATCAGTTCCGAAAAATTGCAGAAGCTAGGTTGGAGTTACAGACCACAAGGAGAAACACTTAGTTGATTCATTTGAAGACTACAAACAGGCCGGACTTCTGGACTAAAAAGAGTTGGGCATCCTGTTGTAGTAGCTGCATGAGGTTCTTCTCATAGTTGGAGCCTTTTGGTTATATTCAAATAAGTTGAAAGAGTGTAAGTTTCTGTCTCTCAAGTGATTATGATTGTTATGTTCTTGTGTTCTGTGGAGTGCCACTCCAAAATAATGAATTCACGGTACAAGGAAAACTCATAGCCATGGCTGAAGGAATATGAATATAAGTGAAGTACTATAGGTTCTTTCTCTTTTGCCGTTTCTATTTCTTCTGAAGAAAAAAGGTAAACTTGTGCAAGTGGGATTCTCAGCGGCCCTAAACAAAAACGTGGGCTACTGTTCAAATATCAGGCTGAGACTTTTTCTACTTACGTGATTGTATTTGTGATTCGCTCATAAATAAGTGTCTATCTTGTATTTGTTCTTATTATCTTGTTTAGCCTATAAATAGGCGTGTAATTCATTTGTAAAATTATCAAGTGTGGAGTAAGAGAAATACATCAATAAAAATGAGTGAGTGTTCAATTCTCTTTGTGAGTTTCATACAGCATAAGTGTGTGATATATACTCCTCCACCCAACAAAGTGGTATCAGAGCCAATCGGTCAGATAGTCCGAATTGGTGAAAAGAAAAATTTTTAGTCACGGCTGATTTTCTCAAAGTGAACAAAAATCAATTTTGAGAGTTGAAGATTGGAGCTCAAACATACGAGCTAATTTTCACGGACTGCCAACACGGGTCCGAAATCGAAGTCTACAAAAATCAATTTTTTTTGATTCGAGAAGTAGACTTGCCTTGACGAGTTTAGTGGTGAAAGTCTGACCACGAATCGACGCCGACGTAGCAAACACGCGGCACTTGAAGTTTTCGAGAGCGAGATTTGCTCTCACTGCCGACCACACGGCTGTTCTTCCTCATCTCCGGTGTGCCCAGCCGTGAGCAGAAACGAACCCGCAACACCAGACGCTTCAACTGATTCTTTCAAAATTTGCCGATCGGAGCAAATACATCTTCCTTGGTATTTTTTTTCTCTTCCAGAACCTCATAAATTGGGCACCGAATTGCTCAAACCAAGGAGTTGTTATTGAAGTCTTTGTCTGCACTTTGGTTTCATCGAGGAAAAAGAAAAAAAAAGAAAAAACAGGTCGTTGCATTTATTCAATTGGGAATTTACTCCCACCAGACACCCATCTTTTGCCTTTAAAGGTGTGGTCCACCAAGAGTTCTAAAATTGCAGTCCACGTCCATGTACTCTTGAAGTGCTTCAGTCAAAGTCCAGAACATTCAAAGTTCTCACTTTGACCCCCCATCAAACATTATTCCGTCATTTCCAGATTCAATGGCCAACGGAAGCACGCAGACACTTATTCCAAAGCTCACCAAGGACAATTATGATAATTGGTCCATTCAAATGAGAGCACTACTGGGTGCTCAAGAAGTCATGGAGATAGTACAGGACGGGTACGAGGAACCCACCTCAAAAGAAGCAGAAGCAGCTTTGAAGGAGGAACAAAAAACAGCGCTCCGTGCCGAGCGAAAGAAGGATTGCAAAGCCAGGTCCATCATCT
>JAXBDA010005753.1:0-23225 GCA_036023075.1 Gaultheria prostrata
GGAGTGAGAGTTTTTTTTTTTTTTTTTTTTGATTTTTCAACTTTCAAAAATTAATGACACTTAACTAGTTTTGCATGAGGGTATTTTAGTAATCATGCATCGCCCTTGTCTTTATATTTGATTGCAAAAGTTTCTTGTCCTTCCCTTTAAAAATGTCAAATGTTTTGGATTTTTTACTAAGTGGCCCATTTGCTTTTTGTATTTTTTTTTTTTTTTGGCATGGCTCATTCATTGTAGAGAAATTTAAATAGGCATTTGGAAAATAGGAGAGAGAAAGGGTAGTTTGGAGTTTTTTTTTTAATTTGATGATGCGAACTTAAATATTCAAACCAACTAGGATTGGGAAATAAATAAGTTCCCCAAACAGGATGTCTATTTAAGTTTCCCTTACAAAAAATGATGGAGAAATATCACATAGGATTTTCTAATTATTAATCACCATGTTGTGACAGTAATCCACTTTTTATTTTTATTCAACAATTAGAGTTTCCGGATCAGCTTACACGCACCTCGACTTATCATATCTCCAATCGATCAAAGACCCATCCACACCGAATATAGGAGATTAATCACCGCGCCGTGAGGCCCGTGACAGAGATATACTGATCAGATGCCATCAGGTCAACCAGAAGTCCTTTAAGAAAAGAAAAACACCAACGACACCCAAGAAGTTTCCCTAGCCAAATCACGTATAAAAAAGCTACCACATGGGGAGATTTGATCAACTTGGGCCATCTTGACCCTGGCCTTTTGGCCCTTTTAACACAACGTACAAATAAGAAAAAGGATCGACCGCATTTCACACGGACAAACAAATCTCTGGAACCATACTTTTTATGCAGAGAATTACATGCCTGGTGAATAACTAATTCCACAACTTTCTTTTTATAACCGGGTATCCAGGCCAATTTGCGCTCACCTTGACTAATCCGAGGACACTGAAGTTAACGTTCGAGTAAAGCTATAGTGGTCCCAAGGTTTGAAATGTTTGACTTTCATGAGATTCGCGACCTTGAGACGTATTAGAGGAAAATGTCTTTAGTTGTTGTCTCATGCCCACTTGATCAAAGCCATGGAGTTTCAAAACCACAATATTTAAGTTGGAAAATTTTGGTGATGTCTTACATATAAACTACACCCGAGTCTATATGTATGTATATGCAAGTGGTGGCTAGCTCATGCAGTAGAGTTCTTAGATGTCTCACACTGCATTCCGGGATCAAGTCTCATTACCCCCTCCCCATGTAATAGATTAGCAATGACGAATTGAAAAAAAAAAAAAGGGTCCACATGTATATAGATATATAATTGCTCATACTTCATCCCATCCCATTAAAGGCATACGAATCGCACACGGCCATAAGGTTATGGACAACTTCCGAGACAACTAATTAACCCAATTCCCACTCCAGAGCTTTGTTGGCTCTTGTCATGCGCAGTTTGATAATCAAAATTCTTAATTTTTAGAGTTAATCAAGAATATCAATTGTGTTAAAAATTATGTTGATCGAATGTCAATTAATGTAATTGCAGTACGTGTAGATTGAGGTAAATGGGTTCTAATTCAATTTCAACCCTTTTTTTAAACGATAAATGCGGATCAAAATCATATTTATTGACATAGTTTTTACGACTGTCAGTGCTCTCGACGAGCTCAAAGTACTAGACAACAGCTCCGATAATTTTTTTTTATTATTATTCGTCATTCCTAATATATTACATGAGGGGAGGGGGAAATGAGAATCGATCCCGGAATGCAGTGTGGGGCATCCAAGAGCTCTACCGCATAAGTTAGCCACCACTTGCTAGAAAACAGCTCCGATCATTGAAGTAGACCCCAAAAGTTCTCACACAAACCTCAATTGGACGGCCAAGTCCAAACCCTTTATTCAATTCCATCCACCTGGACTGTCCTTGTCGACTTAGATTTCAACCTGCACACAAGAAATTGGATAACACCTTTGTGTTCCAGAATCATTTTTTAACTTCACAAGAATGTTTAGACCACTCGGATCAAAAGGTTGAACCTTTCACCTATGTCAGTATATTCAAAAGCTTTCCTTTTTCTGAGCCCTGTAAACCCACCGGGCCACCACATAATGTCATGCAAACACCCTTAAGTTCTTTAACAATCTAAGGAGGTCTTTGCCTCTATAAAACCCATAATAACAGTCCAGAGAATCATCAACATCAGCTCCATTTCACCAAAGGTAATGCCTTCAAATCTCCTACTAATGTGATTTCTTTATTGTCATGTTGTTCTAACTCTCTCTCTCTCTCTCTCTCTCTCTCTCTCTCTCTCTCTCTCTCTCTCTCTCTTCTTCAGACAAAATCAACCTCAAAGCCAATGGAGACAGTTGCAGCAACAATCATAGGAGGAAGAAGAAGCTTCTCTGGATGGACCAATATCGCATTTATCAGCAGGAGTTTCTCCTTCCACTTCTCACAACAACAAGAACATCCATTGTCTTTCTACCATGCCATTTACGAGAAACTTCTTCCAATTCTCAGCAGCTTTCTCAAACTGAAATACCAGGGGTTGGATTCTCTACTCCATTCGAAACACACCCAAAAACCATGTTCATTTCCATTGCCAGTTTGCTTCTATACTCCTTGGCCTATTCGTTTCATAGTCATACCCCACCGGCTTATGCTAATGTTGTTCATTGTGGAGCGGTGGTTCTTGGTTCACTTCCTTTGGTGTGTCTTGCATCAGTTATTTTCCCCGAGTCAATTGGGCAAGTTCTGTTTTTTCTGTATGTTCTGCTTTTGCTGGATGTCATGTTTGCAGAAGGGGTGATGGTGATCTTCAGACTTGTGCAAGTGCTGTGGAACTAAATCCAAGGGAGAATGAGGGGCAATCTTGTCCATGATCAGAATACCCAACAGAGGCGCATCGGAGGACCCCTGATCGATACAAGTTCGTCTGTGGCGCACGGCTATATCAGGAGGGAAGGTGTGCTTCAGGTGTAAGTGAAAGGGTTCGGAATCCCCCGTCCTATGAAATTATGGTTTATCTATCCTGGTACGCTCCATCACATCAGGCATTAGAACAGGAAACATGATTTCCGGGTCAGAAGATTCCAACCCGCTAGAGAATCAGATGACCGACCCATGGAAGCGGAAATTGGTCTGAGACCAGTCTCCAAAGCTGCCGCTATCTATCTATGTTTAAGTTCATTTTCACACCTTTTTAGTCGTCTGTCATTTGTAATATGTGTGCTGATAGTCATCTGTCAGTTATTGGTTGTGTGTATGTACTGATAATTATGTTGTTGCCTGTTATAACCAGACTCGGTTGAAATATCGATGCTTTAAGGCTATTGTATGAACGTGAATTGTTACTGTTTAGAATTTTAACTTGGCTATACTTTACTGGTGCCCGACAAATATGTGTGGTGGACAACGGTGTTGGGACACCGCGTGAAATAACTACTCATACTTTACAACTCTTGATGCGCAAGGGTCCTGGACCCCTGGTCAATTTTTGCCAAAAGCCTGATAAATCTTCCCAGTTCAATAAATAGAAACTCCTCAAGGAAACAACAAATGTAAACTAGCTGAATGACAACAATTAAATTCCATTATATAACAGTACAAGACATTTGCTAATGTAATATGGAATAAACTTAGGAAGAAATCAATAAAGAGCTAGACCGAAATTTGTGACAACTTCAAGCAGTTTTCGACAGAAGTAGCTACAGCCTAAAAGGTAAAGCACTGAAAGTTAAACAATTTCTACAAATAAAACTTAACAATAATATCCAACAAAGACAACTGTAACTGAAATCCAACCATTCTGCACATTATTGTCTTGTATTAACAGGATTTCCATTGCTCACCAGCACCGCCACTAAAGCTAATCCTAAGCTCAACACAGAAATCTTTAAACTGCATGTATCGGATTGCTGCTGGAGTCGACACATGAACTCCCAGAGGGAGCAGGATTAGCATGGAAAGCTGAGTGCCTATTGGATCCTTCAAGTAGCTGGAGTGAGAGAGAAGATGGTTCTGCATTTCCAATGGATTCCCCTAAACTGAGTTTCGACATGCCAACCAGCTCATCCACATTAATCGGGCTCTTCGAATGTACTGCTGTTGGCTTAAGCACCTCATGTGTCTCCGTTTTAATGGGCTCTGCATCATGCCCAGGCCAAAATGGAAGAGAAAATGGTAAGAATTGAGGGATATAAGCAGGAATAACGACAGGATAACAGCACTGCAAGCTGTCTGGCTGTTGTGGGACCTGTTCGCCATCGTTGGAGTTGGTAGAATCCATTGATTCACATTCTTCATCCAAAGCAGGAGGTGCAGGCAATGGGTTGGTGGTCTGTGCTTCCACTTGTGGAGGGTTCACAGCGAAGAAATCATGCGATTCCATTGGAGTATCGCCAGACTGCATAAAATGCACTTAAAATAAAGCAGGCATATGGGTGACAAGTGCTACCAAAGATAAAATCGACCATTTGGGCATCAACTAGGTAGGGGTGAAGTGCGGGTAGTGTGTTTAAATGTTGAATTCCTCTAATTCTCTTGCCCTAAAAAGAGTAGGAAACCGTGAAAAGATAAACTCGTCTAAAATTCTGATTTTTCTTGAATACATGATTTATCTTTTTCAGGGTGAAAAGATGTCAATATGCATTATATAGTATGGTAAACCCCACTCCATGGGTGTGCTTGATGGGTATATAAAGTGTAATGCAAAGTTATACGATAAGCTTGACTACTTAGGCATACATTATGGGAGGCATGCTTATAGGGGTGCGTGGAATTATGAGTGCTGGATACATATCCCACACCATTGCTCAAGTGTCGAGGCTCTAACTGCCAACATGGGTGCTTCACAACTTTAGAAGACCCAGGTCACAAGAGTCCAAAAACCAAATTTGCATCCCTGTACAAAAAGAACTAGCCAATCTCGATTGACTGGGACTCAAGGCTTAGTTTGTTTGTCAGGTTTAAAGAAGCCTAACCATATGTATCCTAACGTGAACATTTGGAAAATAAAGTAAACTTGTAAGCCTCTTCTTAGGACTTTTGAAAGTAGAAATACACATGAATGCCCATTAATCCCAATGAATACTCCCTCCGTCCCAATTTGCTTGCCCTTTCTGGGGAAGCAGGTTTTTTATGGGGAGATGGATGGGACATTTAATAGGTACTGTCTTTCTCAATTTGCCCTTATTTAATGCTTTACTGAAATGACACTTAAAAGTAAAAAAGAAAGGCCCAAAGAGTAATGTTGCACAACTTTGTATGTCGACTTTTCAAGGGAACATTGTTTTTGGGACATCCAAAAAAGGAAAGGACTAGAAATTTGGGACGGAGGGAGTATTAGACGAGAATATCTAAAGGGTTGACTATACAAATGCGGGATGAATAACAGAAAGAAAGAGAGAGGTGTGCCTCATGCATATATGTGACACAAATCACAGAGATGAACATGCCACTAACTTATGTTATCCATAGTCATAGGATCTTTAGTGAGGAAGGTAAACAAGTGGCTCGATAAATGCATATAGTGCTTTTTTTCCTTTTCTGCTTGTTTCCTCATTTAAGGTCATAAAAAGGAACTTGCTTCCCAAAGCAAAACAATAAAGAGTGGCTGAAAGATACTAACTTCGTCTGCAGCAATGTCAAATAGGCTGGAACGCCGTTTCCTCCTAGAAACATTGGTTTGCCTGATGAAATATTTTTGGGCATGACTGGCCACCTGGGTTGGTGTTCTTGATATTACGTAATTGCGTGAAATTCCACGCCAATCACCTTTCCCAAGCTTTTGTAAACCAAGTAAAAACATCCGATGTTCCTCTTCAGTCCATGGCACACCTGCCAATCAAATTAAACATGGTTCTAAGGACAAAAAAGGACATAATAGAAGGGTGATGATAAGTCTGGGTACTCAGTGCAATAAACAAGAAACTCCACATTACATATGGAACATAATATAAAATAGTTCCCGATAAGATGTGCATTCAGTCCAGGGTACTAGGTGATTGATTCATGATGATAAATTACAGCATAGGCGACAACCTATGCAATGCATTCAAGTGATTTTGCAGTTGTGTCGTTAACTGTTTCAAAGCACATATATTTTTTACAGTGTTATACTTTTCTTAAGTATAAATAGATTACAGAAGGCAGTGTTGTGATTTTTTACAGTGTTAGCTTCGTGAAGAAAATTTCCACGCATATCAAAAGATATTGTGCCATCAAGCCAATGGTCAAGGTGAATATTACATTCCTTCGACTCCAAATTATACAAGCTAGTGAAGCTACAACTAAGTGGACTTTTAACGACTATATATCGGACTCAGGCCCTCCACACTCCACAGCATCAAAATGATGTCGATTAATGTCCCGCCGTCAAAAGATCTATTATAACCTGTTATGACCTCTGTCAGTCTGCCTAACCTTCATACTTCTCACATGTCAAAGTCCTCAAGAATTCAGCAACAACTTTAAACCTTTAATCACATAGTTTTCATGACATCATTACAACAATCCATGTTAGGATGAGAATGAGCTACAAAGAGAGAGATAAATAACTTCTAAAAGTTTCGCGTTCATCACATATCAAAAGAATCCACTTCCGGCTTCTGCAGAAAAATAAATATCTACGCCTAGATTCTACTTCCTATGCAGCATTGTGATTCATTACCCCTATATTTTTGTATAGACCGAACTGATCAAATCCATCTAAGAGAATCTCCAGTCCTTACTAAAACCCTGAACCAAAAAATCCAACTCGAGCCCTTGAACCAAACCCATATCAAATTGAGTTTTACCCTTTTTTTTTACCCAAATCAAGGAGACCTAAATCTCTTACCTAATTTTGAACGGGTACTTTTTGGTCGTTGCTGGTGGTGGCAGCTAGTGGTGTTAAGTGAAGGTGGTGGTCGTAGCTGGTGGCGGAGAGCAGTGAATGGTAAAACAGATGAGAAGCTCCGTTGCTCCTGATTTTTCCACAGATTTGGGCAGGCGTTGATCCGTTAATTTCTCCACAGCCCGTGATTCCTACAGAGATCTGAAGGTAGTGGCGGCGCTAACCAGTGGCGGAGGCAGCGTCTAGTGACGATGGCTGAGGTAATTTCACCGGAAATGGGGAGTATTTGGGGGTTGAACGTCAAATTTGAGTAGAAATGAGTTTGACATTGGAATGTTTGATATCAAATGCAAATTTTACTTGGATTTCCACTCAAATTCAAGCAAAAGCTTCATTTGGCATGACGACTCGGATGAGCAAATCAAAATATAAGCAAAATTTTGAGTAAAAGTTTCATTAGTGGCATAGTTCTAAATTGGGAAGAGCAAAACAAGGCTTCAAAAATTTGAGTAAAAATCAGAGTATCCCAGTTGATTTGGTTCTGGGTCAATTAAAAGGGAAAGGGTTGGAGATGCTCTCAATTAACCAAATAAATACTACTGAAACTGCCACATAGTATTTCAGTAACACATACAATTTCACACAATGACACAAAACAAAATCATACAGATCCACAACGTCAAGATTTATATATAGATACATATATATATCGTGTGCGAAAAGAGTTGAACCTTTCTTCCTTTCACGACTGGAAGCCGAACCGGGTACGAAATCCTCGGAGGCATAGCCCTCGGCGTGGTCCGGTGTGTCGGCAGGAGAGTCGTGGTTGTTGCCGGCGACGCCGTTTAGAGGGGCAGGAGATCCTCCTCCGCCGGTGTATTGGGTCAAGTTACCCATACTGACACTCTTCCGGATCGATGACCCATCGGTCAATCGGACCCCAAACAGCTTCACCCCTCGATTCGGACAGGTCCGTGAGTTGTGCCCATTGTGGCTGCAATGAGAGCATCGCCGAGTCATTGAGAGAGATATAGCTATAGAGATAGAAATTACTGTGTGTTTACATGCTCCAAGAGAGAGAGAGAGGGTTAGGGTTTGGGGAAATGGTGATGGGGGAGATCGAGAGAGATGTTTGGTTGGATTTTGATTTCAAAGTTTTTCTCTTTTTTTTCTCTGGACCTTCCTTCGGAGGTGAGATAATATAGACATAGATTTGTGTATATATATGGAGAGAGAGAGAGAGAGAGAGAGAGGGAGGGAGACAAAAATGGATCACGAATCACGATACGTATGGGAGTAAATTAGGTTGAAGATAAAATGGGGAATTACCGTGGGGACACGGGTTACGATAAAAAAGGTGGTCGTTAGATATCTACCGTCGGCTCAGTCAACTGGATTCGAGAATCCATTTGTTAGATTTGCTACTAAAGGGAAATGATTTTCATACCCTAAATTACTATCCACGTTTTTTTTTTGATTTTCTAGTGAAATTTTTTTGTGTAAAAATTTCACTAAAAGATAAAAAGGAGATATGGATAACAATTTTGAGATGTGAATATCAATTAATTACCTAAATAAATATGACGATTGACATAAAAACTACAAACAACAGGAAAATTCGAATGACTCATAGAGAGTGTTTGGGATCCTACTTTTCAACTTTTCATTTTTAACTTTTTGGTTTTTTGATTTTTTTGGATTATGGACAGAATGACTTTTGAATCTAGGATGAGTGTTTGAGAGAGATGTGCAGAATACACTTTGGGAGAGAGATGGGAGAAATCCACAAGTAGAAGTTGAAAAGGAGGTGTGAACCTCTTTTTGCTTTCTTTTTATCTATCCCAAAAATGGAGAAACAGTTTTTTGGAAAAAAAATTCTCTCCTTGGCTGTCAAACACCCATAAACAAAAAAAAAAAATGCTCCCAAACGAGCCATCAGCCATATAGTAGTACAATTTAAACACTCGAGTTCCCTTTTTTGTTAAAAAAATGAAAATCACCTTGGTATGTATGCTATGACCAAAGGGCAGTTGACCCAGCGGTAATTAGTCTCTTTAATAGGGGTGAAGTTGTGGGTTCGACTCCCATAGATTTGTGTATATATATGTAGAGAGAGAGAGAGGGAGGACAAATCTGGATCACGATACGTATGGGAGTAAATTAGGTTGAAGATAAAATAGGAAATTATCAGGGGGACACGGGTTACGGTAAAAAAGTTGGTCGTTAGATATCTACCGTCGGTTCAGTCAACTGGATTCGAGAATCGATTTGTTAGATTTGCTACTAAATTAAAAGGGAATGATTTTCGCACCCCAAATTATTATCCACGTTTTTTTTTATCTTCTAGTGAAATTTTCATATGTAAAAATTTCACTAAAAAACAAAAAGAAGATGTGGATAACAATTTTGAGCTGTGAATATCAATCAATTACCTAAATAAATATGACGATTAACATATAAACTACAAACAACAGGGAAATTCGAATGACTCATATAGTACAATTTAAACACTCGAGTTCCCTTTTTTGTTAGAAAAATGAAAATCACCTTGGTAGGCATGCTATGACCGAAAACTAAAGTCCCCCATGTGCGGTACGGCATGAGTCATGCCAGAAGTATGTTTAGTCATCGTTGGTAACGGTTGAGTTTTGATAGTGCTTAATGAATATTGATGTTGAAGTAAAAATAAAGAAAAGAGCAATTTTAAAGGAGTTCATAAAATTCGAAAAGTTTTCACTTTCAGGCTTTGTTTGGTTGCGAGAGAAACGATCAAAAATATCTCCATGTGTTTCAAGAGGATGTTAGTTTTAGATTCTGATGTGTAACGTTTAGTTTTGAGGTGCATATAACCTGTGACCAAAAGAAAAAAAAAAAAAAAAAAAAAAAAAAAGAGCTACGGATTTTGAAAAGAGGGATCGTTCGATGCACGTGGGCTTATATATATCGAATGATTTTGGACACGCTTTATTTCCGGAGTTGTGTTAAACCCAACTAGTTAATGCCATCTGTAAACATTGAAATTAGAAAACTTTACTGTTAGTTAGGTATGAACACGATTTTTTTGGGTCTGGGTTGTAGGTGTGAATATGAGTTGCTTTCCTCAGATGTGATATTCATTTTGATTTTTACTTCCTTTAAAGTTTTGCCACTTGCCCATTATTATTCAGTGCTCCATCCTAAAGTGAGCTCTCTCACATTAACGTCTGGATTTTATCCATGGTAACATTTTGAGACCCTACACAAAATCACATCATTATTCACTGTTGTCAATCCGTCCAACTCAGTCCTTTTTTTTTAAGGATTTGAAAATGTATTTTATGAAGGGCCGGATCAGATCGGACACGATTTTAAGTAATGTTTGTAAATTAATCATTTTTTAGATGGCCGGAATCTTGAGTAGAAATAGGAATATGATTACCGGGAATCAAATTTCTGCGAACTTTCTTGGGTAAGAATAGGAATAGGAATAGGAATATGATTACTGGGAATCGAATTCCTAGAAATTTGATACCTGAAGAAATTGCATTTCGTTGTTTGGATTAATTCAGTAATCTTATGCAAAAACAATTATTTTGAAAAAATTTTAAAGTCAACATTTCATTTTTCTTAATAAATGAGCCAGGAATCTGATATTCTCATGGGGTTAGGGAGGGATCAGATTCTCACACAGTCTAGGAATGTGATTCCTGGTTGAATATGTCATCAGGAATCACATTCCTATTTCCTGCATCTACCAAACATCGGAATCAAAAAAGTTTGGCATCACATTCCCGTTCCTGCCTATTCCAAACGTTAGAATCATGGGTAGAACGCACCACATTCTCATTCCTCGTGAGATTACTATCATCCAAACTGAGCCTAAAGAATGAATTTAGAAACATTACTTAAAATCGAGTCCGATAGAACCCAGCCCTTTATAAAATAATAGCAGTGATGTGCATTATATATATTCCCTTCTTGAACTGTACAATTCTCTTCGGAAAATGAACCCGCCTCTCTTTTTTGAGACGCGGAATTTTAGGTGGCGGTGCTCCAGGAACACTGAAAAATCAGTTTTATTTGAGTTTAACAAAAAAAAGAGAGAAAAACAAGGATAGAAGCATAAATCTTAAATCTTATTCATAAAGCCTTTTTGTTGGTCGGGATAAGGTTAGAACAGTAAAAAGACATTGGCTTTTGTTTGTTTTGACTAAAATAAGGTGGGAATGGGTAATGTACGTAATAACTGCTCCAGAAGAAAAGGATAATACGGTTCAAAAAAAAAAAGAAAAGAAAAGGATAATGTAATCACATGGCCTAGTAGATATGGAAGTCTGTACGTATAGTTTGGAAAAATTATTATCTGATCCGTGTAGCTCTCTTTTTCATAGATCGAATGCAGCTCCTCCTCACGTGATATTGCGTGTCGTTAAATGAGAACTTCAACCACACGCAATATCACGTTGATCAGATACGATTAGTTAGATATTGTTGCGGAGTACATTTGTCACCAAAAGAGTAATGTTGTAACATTGGATTGGAGCTCATTTTTAAGAGATAAAGAAATCATACGATATCTGATCAATGTGATTTTTATCATGGTTAAAAGAAAATTTCTCGACGAATCCTAAAACGTGAACGATTCTAATTATCACAATGAGCTAAAAGGGTTTACAATTGGCCGAAATTGGACCGTTAAGTCTGTCAATGTGGATTGGAGAGCATTTCGTTCCTATTTTGAAAGGAGATTAGATCGGGCACTAATGATAAACTAACGAAACCAAATGGTTCACAATGGATCTTTTACGTTTCAGCTACCAAATTACAATCAAATTCGGGGGTGTTGTGCATAGCAGCGTTGTGCACGGTGCCGCGTACCCCTCGGCCGTTCGATTATGTTTTAGAGGGCCCGGATGCAATAACGGAACTAAGGTTGGGCTTAGGGGGGCCATGGCCTCCCTGTAATTATCTCGTAATGTTTTGTATTAGTTTTAAACAAAATACATGAATGGTTCCCAAACTAATTTGATATGAAAATTACGACTGAATAAAGAAAATAATTTCTTTTGAAACCTTCGTCCCGACGTGGATGACATACCTTTGATTGGACGGGAGAGGTGACTAGCCTAGGTGCGCATAAATTGGTCCGACGAGTTGTTCACATTGCGGCCCCCTCGTATGAGAAATCATGATTCCAGCCCGAACATAACAATCCAGTTGTTCATATAGCGGCCTTCTCGTATGAGAAATCTTGGTTCCGTCTCTGCACGTATGTGCTTTAATTTTTTACCGGTAGAAATAAATCAAAATTGCTGAATGCATCTAGACCGTTCAAAACACTATCGGACGGCCGAGGTGTGCACAACACTCCCGGATCCATTACAATCTTCCCCTTTTTTAACTTGGGACATTGGTACAGATTGTGTAGAACATCAAACTCTGAACATGAACCTGACGGAGATAAATTAATCAGTGATTAAAATTTCTCCAAACGGACGGTGCAGTAATAAGGAATTAAATAGTGTCTCAAAACGGCTGCACCCTGTGGTCCCACAGGTCGGTGAGATTTTGTGTAAAAAATCCACATGCCACTCTCCTAATCAAAGCGTGTATTCTCGGTTACATATACCAACATAAAAAGAATAACGCCCCGTTCCACTGACACCGTCACGTAGGGCCTCCTACAGCACTCCTATTTCGTATTCAGTGTCACTGTCACGTAGTGCCCGAAATACATTTTCACCCATACATTTGATCTTGAGTCTGCACACTTAACTTGGCCCGGCATCCGATACGCGGTAGAAAAGAGGCCTGAGTGATCACGTGGCGATAAAGCTTTGGATATTTTTTAACATAAACAGATTATAAAAGCTTATCACCAAGTAATCATCATCATCTTATCCAAAACAAGGAACTTTTAATCTCTACTCTACCCGATGTACTAAAACTTGGGCCCTAGTGGGGCCAGTGAATGGTCAAACGACATAAGATTGTCCGGCGATGTTAAATTGACAGCTCAGAGTGGGCCACGTAATTTTAAGGAAAGTTGGACGGCAGGTATTGGGAGTGGGCCCACGTTATCGCATCGGAGGAGATGTTAAATTTATTCCACGTCACCCTTGACCTTCTAAACTTTTTGACCATTTGAATAATACTCCTATGTGGTTGGTGCAAGTGGTGGCTAGCTCTCGTTCATGCGGTAGAGCTTTTAGACGTCTCATACTCTATTTGGAGATCGAGTCTCATTCCCCCCTTCCCATGTAATAGATTAGAAATAACGAATGACAAAAAAATAATAATAATATGTGGTTGGTAATCCATTTTAATTGAGGGAATTTACCACTAAGGGTATTTTTAAAATAAATTAATTTTTTATGATTTTTTATGTAATGTATTGTGAGAGAATAACATATCTTGATTTTTAAAATAATTTTTTTTGTTAGTGAAATAGGGCCTTAGTTAGATTCCAACTAAATTACTGTGTGCCTTTTTTTAAAAAAAAAAATATTACTATGCAAATGTATATAAAAAAAAAAAAGGACTTGCTTTAAAATATACAGAAACATTCGAAATTGTGGTAGTCAAAATTCAAATTTTATTGCAAGTGGAGTAAAGTGCAGTTAGTGCCTTCCTTGTACTCTCATGGATGGGCACGGTTCGATTCTCGTAAGCACCCATACACAAGTCTTCAATTACTCATTTTGGAAAAGTTTGTTCCGAGTGCCGAAAGGGCGGGGTAGGGTGCTCCGGCTTCCCTACATGTAACAGTGAATTACCGAACCTTTTCTTCTCTAAAATCACAGACCAAACAAGAAAACGAGTCATTTATATCAAACAAAACCGGGTCTTTCAACCCGAGGCATTTTCCTACTAAGCAAAATATTTATTCAAATGGTGACTTGACACACAAAAAATGATGTCAAGGGGCGACTCTGAGTTATTTTTATAAATTCATTCTGGCTCAGTCACAGCTGTAAAACCTGAGTTTTTACAAAACCACGTCACTTGAATATCACTTGGATCACTCGATCATAGAATCGTTTTCCGAAACACCCTTGGTCTGAATCCTGCGCTCGACAACCCGTATTATATCCATCAGATATATGACAATTTATAAATCCACGGTAAAGTGAATTAACATCGCATATAGATAGTTGCAAACCATTATATCGAGCAAGATGTGATGATCCTTCATGTGAAGTAATATGGTACCCATTCTAGTTCCATTTCACGATATAAACAGATTTTGATGTGGTTAACGTCTAGGCAAAAACCTCTATCGACCAGAGATCATTGAAGACTTGGCCATCACAAGTGAAGAAAAATAATTGACTGATGACTTATTTATCATGTGACAAATATATTTCATTCAAGTGGATATATATGGATATTCACTTAACTTGATTTTTTATATGGTGTTAAACACAATGAGGTTTATAAAATGAATTGTTCGGATCATCAACTCGTTTCACCTCACCTGAGAGACCATATGAATGATCACTACATAAAAGTTCTTGATTCAGTGTTTTATGTTATCGAAAAAGCTTATTGAATATGCTAAAAAATATGTGTTAACCACAAGGAGACATCAACATTCTCCCTCTCTCTTACCCTAATTCCTCTCTCCTTTCTTCCTAGCAGCCACCGCCGCTCTTTTCCCTCCTCCCCCCTACTGGGTTTCTCACTACCCAGATGTGGCGAGGGGAGGCCGCTCTATGGATCTGTGATTTGAATAATTTATCCCTCCCTTCATCACTCCCCATCCTTCTAGTCCCCTAGCCACAATCCATGACCGCCTTTCCTCCGCTGCCCTCTCCTACATTTTCTCTGCGTGGGCGCCGACATCTCGTCACTAGTGTTTCTGTCATGTGGTCCATAGTCAACAGAGATTTGGGGTCTGCTGCTATGGTTGTCGTCCGGTTATTGGTCTTGAAGCTTCGGCCTTGGGATGGTTTGTGATGAAGCAAGGTTTTGGGTTTGTGTTCTCACTGATCTAAACACCAGTTTTGGGCTTTCAGTGACTTACTGTTGTGGCTCAGTGTGACTTAATGATTCGGTGACTCGCTGATGGTTTTCGTTTCCTTTTTCTGTTTTCTAGGACAGTTTTTGTTTTCTATGGTGTGCTTCCTCTCCCCTTTGTGGGAGTGTTTCTTTAATGGTTGTGTTGATGTGTTTCTCTGCTTAAGCGGATATCAACGATTATGCTGTTGGATTGGGTTGTTTTTTGAGGTTTTAGTGCGTGTTCTTGTTTTGCTAGACTTCCTATGTGGTTAGTGGGTTCTCCCGAGTGTAATAACCACCTTCGATGTAATGTTTCTCTGCTATTAATGGAAGCTCCTACCATTTTGACAAAAAAAAAAAAGGATGCTCAAATAGGTAAAGTCTTGCTGGTCTAAAGTGAAATGACACCAAATTTGTCTTTGTGATTTTATGTCGTGTTGAATTACAATTTTATAATTTCTTGAAAAACAAAAAAATTGTAGAATTTAGAAGGTTGACTAAAGACGAAAATATGTCTCTTTTTTCCCTTATTTATTGAGCTTTTCAAACTGTGTTAAAACTACTCCCAATTTTTATTTTCATATATTTTGAGATGAATCACAAAAGTGAAAACCTTGTAATGGAAAACCAAACTTTCACTAAAATTGAAAACATGTGAATGAACAAAAAAACAAATTCAATTCAAACTACAAGAAATTTATGGTATTTTAAGAGCATCCATACAAGTTCCCCATGTAAACCAAGAGGTTTGTAAACATGAAGTTTCATGCACCATGAAGTAAAAAGGCTCACGAAGTACACTTTCAGAAGAAGAGCACAAATCTAGTCAAAGATATAGAAACCATTCCATGGTAGAACAAATTCTGAAAGAAGATGGCCCCTAATGTATTCAAGAACATCCTCCTCCTGGAACATGGCCTCTGGGACCATCCGGAAAAGGCAAGCTACCATCTTTTCCAAGTCAGCCTCGGTAACTTGTAAAGTTGCTTCATCCCCATCGTATACGTACCTCAGAAAGACAACTTCTCCAAGTTGGGATACCAAGGTAGAAATCATCTGGATGTTGCAGATGTACCTTGAATGATAGTAACCTTGCTTGAAAAAGTCAAGATCTGGTGCCTTAACCACTATATTCTGACGTTTATGACGTGTGTCCAAAATAGTGAAAGACCGTAGGTTTTTGTGGTGGTAGGCTTGTTGGACCAACAAATCTAGTATTAAAGTAGAATCCCTAAGAACATCAGTTACTGTAGTTTGTATAGCATACTCGCAATCGGCAGCCCTAAGGACAATCACATGACCGAGAAGACCCTCCTCCAATGCAACTTCTCATTTCAACGGAAGGTCATCGGTGATGAAAGAAGGGACCTCAATAGAAAGATCCTCAATCTCCGGCAACTTTGATACAAAACGAAGCACCGAGTAGTAGAACAATAGTGGCGGCTGACAATATTTTCAAATCGGGATACGTATCGTATATCATTTTTTTTCATTGTATAAATTGTATCGGGATATGTATCGCGTATCTTAAGATACGTTTGTTAGAAGAGAAGGAGTTTCTAAAGTTTCATTGGACAAAGTTTTGGAAAATGCAGAAATACTTAAGACGAGGTTGAAGAATGAGAGTATTTGTATGTAATACACATAAACTCAAACTTTTTTTGGCTTGGTAGATAATTGCTAGAACTCATCCCTATTTATACTACTCCATGAAAGGCTCTAGTCTGAAGATATTTTCATACAAGATAACAGTAAAATCTAGAACTACACATGTGACTAATTCTCACAAGAAAATCTAGATATTTCATATTTCACAAGAATTTTCTAGAGCTTCTAGAAGCAAGATATTCTAGAGTTTCTATAAATTAAATATTCTACATTTGGTTATCAAAAAAAAAAAAATCTCCTTCAATAATATCTACATCTTTGGGCTTTATCAATTAAGCTTATTTCTTGTGCCAAAATATTAAATCTAGTTTATGTTTCAACATTGTTAAACATAAAATAATTAATCAATCGTAGGATACATACCGAATCAGGATACGGGTATATATTGTAGGATACGTGAATGTATCGTAGGATTTTATGCAAAAATGATACAAGGCGGGATACGAATCGTTTTCCAAAGAAGACTATATGAATCGTAAGATACGTATCATGCAATGAGTTCTAAAAGACGAAGGATTCCTATTATCAAAATAGGCTGAGAAAGGTCCCGCATTGGGCTTAGAAATACCATCCAATCCTGTCCATGGACTGACTAGGATCTTCCTCATTTAAATGGGCCTAAATCAAGCAATCCAGTGGCTTTCTTCCTCGTTTCCATGCAAAGGAAAGGAACTTGCAAGTGGGCCTGGGCCACTTTTTCCGGACTACTCTCTTGTCGTTTCTTGTTACAAGTTTGAGTGGCGACTCCAAATCTTTTGTCGAGACAGTCATACAAAACTTATACTCCTCCGTACCAAAATGATAGTTCGATTCGTAAAATGAAAAGTTAAAAATATTATTGAAGAAGATATAAATATCTAGTTTTTAGAAGCTCTAGAATATCTAGTTTTAGAAGCTCTAGAATATCCTTGTAAAATATTTTTTAAAACTTTGTGAGAATTATTCATATTTGTACTTTAAAAAATTTCCTCAAAGTTTATCTTGTACAAAAGTATCTTCGGACTAAAACCTTCCATGAAACAGTACAAATAGGGATGTGTTCTAGTCATTGTGTACCAAGGCAAATTTTTTTTTGTTCAAGAGTAATATAAAAACTCTCCTTCCCCCCGCTTGTTTATTCCACAAAACTGACTTAAACTCAAAACTCTTGTATTGCGCTTTTCGAGACAAGTCACTCTCTCACAAATACATCAACCTAATTTCACACAGTAAGCTAGTTTCACTAAATTATTGCCAAATAGTCAGTTTGTCCTCTTCCAAAAAAAATTTACAATTGAACATTAGATGCACGATACATATCACCATACGATTTATGCAAGGGAAAAACGATACATGATAGACAATATGTATCCCGATTTGAAACACTAATTATAACATTTCTTAACGATTGAAAAAACTCCAATTTCCAAGCGATGGAGCATTTAATTGTTACCAGTTTAGAAATAATTGTGGTGTTGTTGGAATGGGCCTGACTATTTACTATTACAAAAGTTCGCAATGGTTACTTCAAGGAGGCAGATCCTCTCTAGTCCGTGGGTAGGCTTGGAGAGCGTTGTCCGAGCCCAATGTAGACTCTTCCCGAGCTATTGCGATGATTGAAACCATTCACCTTTTAAAACTTATTGAGATAGTAGACCAAAAATCATATTCACTAGACGTTGATTTACAAAACAAAATGGCAAGGAAAATACTCCCTCCGTTCCAATTTGTTGGATCCTTTTGAGGAATCCAACTTATTAAGGGTGTGAAAACTTTGTATTGTCTTTTCTGTTTTGCCCCCAAGTCCAGTCGATATTAACGTGACCAATTTTGTGGGGCTAATTTTTTATATGAAACTCGAAACGCATGCAATATGGATCTTGTTTGATAGTTATCAATTAGTTTTATTATACAAAGTTTTCAAAATCATAAATATCGATATAAAATAAAAGATAATGGACAAACCAATCGAGATGGGAAAAGTACTTTTAAAGAGTAAAACTGGAAAGTGACCATGTTTTAATAGATATTTCTAGAAATGGGGACATATATTTAGGGACATCACAAAATGGAAAGAGGATCCAACAATTTGGGACGGAGGTAGTATATTAGAACGGGAAAAGAGTTTTAAGAATTAGGTAAGCCCCCTACTTTTATTGATGCTAACTATATGCTTAACACATGCAAATGGAAAATGGGCCATAAGAAATATGAGAAGCTTTTCGCCGGCTTTTGTAGGAGGGTTTTCGGAATACATTTATGCTGTAAAACTAAAATTTTATGAACTTTGAAACATTGAATCAAAACTCATTTTTTTGCAATCTATAAATGTTCTCATAACACATTGATAGATACTCGATAATGCGATTTTCGTTAAACGGTCAATGTTCTCCAATGAATTTTATGAAGATTTGATAAAATCAAGCCCTTGATTTTATCCATTCATGAAGAGATTTGATAAAATCTCGCATTTTCCAAAAATGTATCAAATATTCATAAAATCCATTAGAGAACAACCCCTCAATGAGTTCCAAAAGAAGAAGGATTCCGATTATCAAAATAGGCTGGGAAAGGTCCCACATTGGGCTTAGAAATACCCTCCAATCCTGTCCATGGACTGACTAGGATCTTCCTCATTTAAATGGGCCTACAGCTAGCAATCCAGTGGCTAGACATACCTAAAATAGAACATTCCCTAATTAAAGGAAAGGGACATTATAATTTCAGCCCAATACCACTTGAGAGCTTGGGCTTTCTTCCTCGTTTCCATGCAAAGGAAAGGGGCTGCTTGAAAGTGGGCCTGGGCCACTATGTTCCGGACTGAGTCTGTCGTTTCTTGTTACTACAAAGTTTGAGTGGCGACTCCAAAACTTTTGTCGAGATAGTCATACAAAACTTATACTCCTCCGTACCAAAATGATAGTTCGATTTGTAAAACGAAAAGTTAAAAATATTACATTTAAAAAAAATTCAAAGTTGTTTTCATGAATTAGAAGAGTTCATTGATATTTGGTAAATTGCTAAAAAAATATTTGAATTTTTCTTGAAAAAAATGTACAGTATTATTTTTAACTTATCATATTGCGAACCAGTTATCATTTTTGAGATGGAGGGAGTAAACCCACCATAAAAAAAGGTTAAGCCTGCCTCAATGAAATAATAGAACAGAACAATTTCTTCAATTAAAACTTTTGTTGCCACCATTTAAAAAAATTTGTTTTTAATACTTTTTGCTTAATTTAAGAATGTCAAATGAAAATACGTATACTAAAATTTATGAAGCATTAGAATACCTTTTTTCCTTTCTTTTTCATGCCAACTCATAAAATCTTACTATTTATGATCGGCGAGTTAATTAAATTTCTTAACAAATTAAGTGAAGTCCCTTAATGTCGAAGAAATGACATGAAATTTTAAATTCAACTTGCCATGTGTGTGCTAAAACTTAATTTGCTGCAGAATTTTGTAACATCCCTTGCAAAATTATTCGTCATTCCAGCGGAACATTTGCTTCCTAAATATATATATATATATATTTTTTGTCATTCGTAATTCCTAATCTATTACATGGGATGGGGAATGAGACTCGATCCCAGAATAAAGTATGGGATATCTAAGAGCTCTACCGCATGAGCTAGCTACTACTTGCCTTCCCAAACAATTTCACATACCTATTTATTTGCTTTTATATTTACCGCACTAATCCATTGCTAAACATTTAACCCTCGAAAAAATAAAGCTATAGTTGTAAATCAAAGCAACTTCGTAGGGTCCACGAAGGAACAGATCTTCTCAATGGAACCAAATCCCATGTTCCAAAAATCCTCTGTTCCTCTGTTCCAGGGGGCTTTGGGCCATTGGGTCTAACACCCTTCTCAGTTGATGTTCCTGTTGAGGCTTTTTTAGATTAACTTCGATAATTAAAATGTTCATACCTTATTAGAGCTTATGAAGAAGGGCAATTATACCTAAAATCAAATTGATCGATTGCCAACTGACACATGATCACAACATAATTATTTTGAGACAAATGAGTTCGGATTCAATATAATAATATATTATTTTTCAAAAAGAAATGTATTTTAGACTATTTTCTTTGATAACCTATTGAATAGTATAAGGTAGGGGTGTCCACTGTCCACGGACCGGTTCCTGGCGGTTTTGATTGAGAACCGAATGTCTCATGACGGATATTCGTTTTCAACATCCGCAACCGTCCGTGAGTGATCCGGTTGTGGATCGATTCGGTTGCGAATTGGGCAGATCGGTTGCGGATTGGGCGGATCGGTTGCGCATTGGTTTAATGGAATGGATTTGCCCAAAGCATGAAAAAAGAGTAGCTTTTGAAGCTTCAAACTCGACTTTCTTTACCATAAGTTTTACCATTTTCAGCAAATTTCTAGCCTGTTGCATGACTCTTGTGAGGTTTGTATAGGTAGGGTTGTAGGGATGTCTACGCACCGGTTCCTAGTAGTTCTGGACCGGAACCGAACCGCTCATAGCGGATATTTGTTTTCAACATCTGCAACCGTTTGTGAGTGACATGCGGATGGATCGTTCGGTTGCGGATTGGTCGGTTTGGGCGGATCGGGTGATCCGTTGGGCAACCCAAATATAAGGCCCCATGTTACAAAGGGGCTTTTTGATCTTTTTGGCTTTTCACGTTTTACGAGACACATTATTTTTCTCACATACATTAACCCAAAAAACTAAAAATTAATAAGCCGAAATTAGTGGAGCAAGCCCTAATTTATGATAGATGGGATATTCTAAACGGAGTTTTAGAAAATGAACATTTATGCTTATCAAAATAAGCTCGAACAGTCAAACTTCAAATACACAATTGCATCAGCAATCCCAAAAGAAAGAGAAATTAGCGACAAACAAATATACACCACACGTGCAACCCAACCTTAATCTTTGGGAATCAATTAAATAACTCAATTAAGGAAGATTTGAAAGCAACGATTATCTTAACAGAGTAATAAAACAGTGACCAGCTCAGCCAGTCACATGGCGGACATGTGGGTCCCGCTCGCGAATCGCACGAGTATCTAGGCAAAAGCTGTCTTGACACCTACCACCTCTTTCCTGTCAATGCTCTCACATGCACATGCAATTGCACGTGTGCATATCCCGTAACCTACGACGGACAATATTTTATTGCCTAACCGGACGGCACAGGCGGCATTCGTATTTTCGTTTACGTAAGACGTATCGTGGACCCGTCTTCTCTGCAATTCAACTTTAGAAAAACCTCCGACATTTAACTACGATCATGCAACGCTATAATTTTGAAAACACTTTTGGGCGGCTGAAAACACGCAGACGTCGCTTTGCAGTCCAAAAATGGAATGCACCGTTTTCCAATTGGTTAGTTCACCGATTCCACAGGAGAAAATGAGGTAAGCATGATTTGATTAAACTAATTACGACCAAATGATGGAAATGATTTTTTTGGGGTTTTGGGATTGACCGTTGACTAGATCTAACAGGGGGGACAATGTTTGGTTTGACCGAATGTGCACACGTGCGGTGTGCACGTGTGCTTTGCTGTCTGTCTGTGAATTGGATACTGCTTTGATAAGCCAATATTCACTAGTTACCCCCCATTGGTCCTGGATTAGTATTTTTAGATCCTTTCTAATTTAGGAATGTGCACGTACGGGAGCTCCTTTCTAATTTAGGAATGTGCACGGGTTGGGTTAGGCCGGGTTGATGCATTTTTTTTTTCAACAAGGGCAGAGTTTTTTCCCAGCCGCAGCTAACCCACACAAGACCAAAAGAAATGAGTTTGTGTTTTAGAAGTGTTTTGACTAAATAATCGATTAGTCAGATTATTTTTTTGTTCATATTCAATTTTTTCCGTATTTGTTAGTTTTGTGCCATTTTTTTTGTGAATTATTGGTTCGTTTTGACGAGAGGAATCTAGCTAGTAAAAACCACTCTAATATATATGCGAATAAAGATAAAAAAATATTTGTCTGTTTTGTATAGTGATTTTTTTAAGGTTTTAATCTTAATTTTTTAAATTTTTAGATTCCTCTCGTTGGGATAAACCAATTATCCACGAAAAAATCAACGTAAAACTAATAAATTGCTTTTTTTAGGGATAAAGACGAAAAAAATTTAAATTGGCTCAAAATATTGATCTCATGAACAAAAAGGAATAAAAAAGAAAATTGAATGGATTCTAATTGTATTTCTTTCGAAAAAGAAAACGAAAGGTAACTTTCACTACAAGAAAAAATGTCTACAGTGAGGATTGAGTTTCCTCGCCAAAGCACCAAATTTCCTCGCTAAAAGAATTGGCGAGGAAAGATTTTATCGCCAGGTTTCCTCGCCGAAAGGTCGTCGCAAAAGGTATTCTAGCGAGGAAAAATAAATTTCCTCGCCTAATCTGCCAATTGGCGAGGAAAAATTTCCTCGCCAAAACTCCTGAAACTAAAAAAAGAAGGAATCAAATTCCAACTACTCCGCCTCCGCTGGGAATTGAACCCGCGGCCTCCTCTCAAGCAACGCACGCTCCATCCACCACACCAACTTCCATTTCAATGCAAAGTTCAACAACTTTTAATATATAGCCTTTTGTAGTTCTTTTCACCTCACTATTTTTTAAAAATCTTTTTGTCTAATTGTAGTCTTTTTGTAGTGTTTCTTTAAATCTTTTAATGTTATTTGTTTTTACTGAAGTTTTTATTTTTTATAATTTGATATTTTCCTATACCCTTTTATAAGTCTTTACTCATGAGAATGTTTTTGGATGGTCTCT
>JAXBDA010005754.1:0-23222 GCA_036023075.1 Gaultheria prostrata
AGAAGGTATGGAACCCATCAACTCAATTCAGGGTTCTTGAATATGGAACCCTAATTTTTGTGTAAAAATTCCCAAATTCAACAAATTGAAACCAGTTGAGAGAGAAGAGAGAGCAGAGAGAGAGAGACCAAGCTCTGGTTCGAAGCACGTCGCTCGGTTCACCTCATCGACTTCCTCTCTGGCTCGAACTCCCTCAATGTGTGGAGAGAGAGAGAGAGAGAGAGAGACTGACGAGTCCGGTTGGGGGAGAGGTCTCGAGAGAGAGAGACGAGGAGATACAGAGACATACGGGGGGAGGAGATTGTTTTGGGTTTCAGAATGGGAAGTTAACGTGATTTGGGGTGAGGGATGTTAGAGGGTTTCTTTTAGGAATTAAATTTTAGTGAAGGGTAATGGCATCCTTCCCCATTTGTCATTCCATGTTTCCGCAAATATTATTCTCCGTTTCATTGATTGCCAATTCCGGAAAAGTACATCATGAATTGGCAATAACTTGCCCCTACCACCATTTTAGGGCAATTCCCCCTTCCCTTCCTTCTTCTCCAAGAATAATCTCATAATAACGCTACCATCACTCTCCCCATTCGATTAATCTATCAAAACCCCTCTCCAAAAACCTCACCTTCTCTCTCTCTCCAGAAATTCAAACAATGGGGGGACAACCAGTGAATAACCCCACAGCCGATCTCTCCTCTGGCGCTCTATCTTCTTCAATCGGCTCCTCCGTGATCCCCATCATCAACAAGCTCCAGGACATCTTCGCCCCGATCAATGGCGATCAGCTTTCGAGACTTCAGTTGCCGCAGGTGGCGGTGGTCGGGAGCCAGAGCAGCGGCAAGTCCAGCGTGCTCGAGGCGCTCGTCGGCCGCGACTTTCTCCCCCGTGGCTGCGATATATGCACGCGGAGGCCGCTGGTTTTGCAGCTCGAGAATTGCCCAGCCGTTTCGGGTGAGGAGAAAGAGTGGGGCGAGTTTCGGCACTTGCCTGGGAAGCGCTTCTATGATTTTTCGCAGATTCGGAGAGAAATCCAGGTGATTTGGAAGTGTGATTTGTTAATAGCTTCTTTTTTTGTTTGTTTGTCCAGTTTAAATTATACTACTAAACCAAAAGGTTGGCCTGTTCAAGGCTTGAAACGTAGGTTTGCTCTCCTAATCAACTCCTTTAGGGGCAGTCCACTCAGGTTTTTGCTCGAGCTCCGCTGTTGGATAACAGGATTGGTCCCTGAATTAGTAGTGAGTATAAGCTGGCCGGACACCAGCGTTATCAAAATTGTTTTCACGATTAACCGAACATATACACACTCTGGTATAAGGATATGTGTACATATATTCGGATGATGATAATTCAGATTCTATTCTTTTATGTCAACAAAACCTGTGAGCAAAAGGTTCTAACATTTACTTTTTATAGCCCTTTCCATTAGCATTTCAAGAGTTTCCAAAATTTGCAAGGACTTACATGTTTCTGTTTGCGAAAATAGACAGCCTCATCTCATTGTCTCCCATGTGTGCTACATAAACCTAGTTATAAAACTTGTAAAGAAAAAAGAGTGGAAGTGTGCCTGCCTATAAGAAGATGAAAAAAAAAAATTAGAGTATATTTTTTTGCAAACCTCGTAGGGGCATAGCGGGCAACTGCTGTTTATTTTGGTGTACCATTTGGATTTGGCCGCATCAAGATACTAATTTTTTCTATAGGAGTTCAAACGTTGCGTATGAAATGTAGGAGCTCAGGCCGGAGATCAATTCTTCCATCTTTGGTGGAATTATCCAAACTTACAACTTAATTGGGAATCCATACTGTTCAGTTATCAATAAGAAGATACATCTTATACACCCAAAAGATCAGAAATTCGATACGGAAAGCAAAGTATTCATGTAGAGAAAGCTCAACATGGACTTTTTTTATCCTTCTTCCTCTACATCAAGCCTCACATCTCCTTTGATAATCCAACTGCCATTGTGCATCATCCTAATCCCAGTACAAGTGCCTGTTTTTCACCCCGATCTGATCTCGTTTACCAAAACCATTTTCAACTGTCAATCATTACCACTGAATCCAGAAGGCTCCCATCTGCAGCCTGTTTAAGAAGCACCCTATCTTGAAGTTTCTCTAGACAGAGGATGTGAAGACGCAAAAGGCCAAAAACAAAAAAGATATTGTAGAGAAAGTATATGAGTCATCACAGAATGGCAATGAGGAGAGGGAGCATCAGATTTACTTGGCTGGATTTTGCAGAGCAAGCAGAGACAATTCTGTTAATTTGGCGGCCATCTTTGTCAAGAGTTACGCGTCCTTTGTTCTTAGTTTTGTGATGCAGGCAATCAGGAATAAAGTGAGAAAGAACTCTATGCATCCCCATGCCTAACGACCGGTAGACATCCCTGTGCCTAATGGAGTGATTGCAGAGCCCTACCTATAGCATGCTCCATATCCAATTCATTCTATTTATCCCGCCGAAACACTGTGTCCAGAGTCTTTTAAAATGGTTCCAACAGATGGGGATAACCGACGATAAAGATCAAATGAGAACGGAAGGAGTAAAAGACAAGATAGTTCCTAAACAATAAGTGAATCTAGTAGATTCTATCCTCATCTAATCCTTATTGCATGCCATTATTTTGGGTGCATACATTGATTTGTCATCAGAGATTTGATCAAGCACCGCTTGATTTTGCTGTCGTCTTATGAATCTGATGGCTAGGGCACTGGATAGAAGAAAAGAAAAGAATTTTAGGGATGAAGTAACTCTTCAATTAACCAAAAGACATGGTTTTACTGTCTTCTGTAATGGATGAAATGGCAAAAAGAAGGAAACAGCTCAAAATCGGCCAGTAAACAGGCCAGAATTTCACTGGAATGGAATTGATCCCTGATGCTACCGTTTCGTGGTCCGTACATACTACATCAGCCGCTATGATATGTGATTGACAACTCTGTGCAGGACCGTATTTATTACCTGTGTGAATCATGAGCCCCTAAATAAAATTTCTTATTGCAAATTAACACCCTTATGCATTACTGAATTCTATTGTTTTTTAACATGCTTGTGCGTTATTGAATTAATCCATTGTTCTTTAATTTTTGTATGCGGTGTAGGTAATTGAACTCCTAAACTGGTACTTGCATGAATAATTTATTTCTTGTTCTCCCCCCTACCCCCTGCAGGCTGAGACTGAAAGAGAAGTTGGATACAACAAAGGAGTTTCAGATAAACAAATTCGCCTAAAGATTTCATCTCCAAATGTTCTCAATATCACTCTTGTGGATCTACCTGGGATAACTAAGGTTCCTGTGGGAGATCAACCCAGTGATATAGAAGCCAGGATTAGGAAGATGATAATGGCTTATATAAAGCAAGAAGCCTGTATCATATTAGCAGTTAGTCCTGCAAATTCTGATCTGGCAACATCTGATGCACTGCAGATGGCAAAAGAGGCAGATCCAACTGGTAGGTTTTCAATATTGCCTCTTTAATGAAACGATTTGGAGTGGGTATGATCATTTTTTTTTTCTCTTTGAAATTATGTAAAACAGATATTTTCATGTTATAGTTTTCGATATTCACCATCCTTTCTGTTTCATTGACTTATACTTGGTTAAACAGGTTCCCGGACAATTGGTGTAATTACAAAGGTCAGTATTTCTAGTATCTCTGTTTACCTCTTTTCTGCTCTTCTTTGTACTTATAAATTAGTTGCATTGAGTTATATGGTTCAGTGACGTTAACTGTTACTGTCTTTAACACATGATGTAGCTGGATATAATGGACCGGGGAACCAACGCACGCAACTTTCTGCTTGGAAACGTTGTTCCACTTCACCTAGGTTATGTTGGGGTTGTAAATCGCAGTCAGGAGGTAAACTGTTTAATTTATTTCTGGAACATTCATCTTCCTATTGCGAGCATTTGGGTTTCTCTGCTTGTTGCATCCCCTCTTCTTTGACGAGCAAGAAATGCAAGATACTGTCACCGTGTTCCCTCTATAACTTGAACCTACCACTTTAAATCGGGAATGACATGAGATGCCACTCAAACTAATTACTAGTGGCTCGATGAATGTTGATCTGGTACCAGATAGTTGCCACATTTTTCACCAGAATTTACCACATTGATCACCAAAATATGTCATTTTTGAACTGCAGTGCAGGGAAGCACCACAGGGAGTGCTTAACCTTTTTTTTTTTTTTCTCTTTTGTAAAGTTATGTAGTTATGGTTCGTTCCTCTTGATTTTGTTGTCATTGAGCAGGAACAATTTCTTTATTTGGTCTATTTTTTAGTTTCTACTTTCAACAGATCTAGAGTATCTTGGTGGAAAGAACACTGTGAGACTAACATGCTTGGGCGCCTAATTAATTTCGTCCAGTGAATTTTTTGAAATATGTTTTTCTCAAACAGCAAAAGATATCATAACCTATCAGTATTATGGTTCAAAACAGTGCGTGTTATTTTTGGTCAGTTGGAAAGAACTGTTATTACTAAGTACATTTTTTAAGTGCCCCACAAATGAACCATAGTTTCTCAATTCAGCTGAATAGCCTTAATCCCCTTCTGATCACCATTGACTTCTTTCACTTATGCTCATGTATGTTTTTTGTTTTTGGCCTTTTCACATTAAGGCCACATTCTGTAGCTTTAGTTGGTGGTTTTTCATCCATAGAATAACATACTTTTATGTCTTTTGTACCTAAGGTACAATTCTCGACTTTGTTGTCTCAACTAACTTTTTGCAATGACCTGACCTATGTAGAATGAGCAGTAGAATAGAAAAGGCACACTTGTGTATTTTTATATCCTAGCCTTTGTAGAGGGCGTAAGAAATCAAAAAAGTTAAAAGAGGCAAAATTTATGCTAGATACTTGTAGCTGAAAGTATATACGTTATGCAAGTGGATCACGGCACACATGCAAGTGGATCACGGAACATGATGGCCTCGACAGAACTCAATGGAGACAACAAATTTGTAATGACCCGCCCCAGCTGACCTGCTAACTCTTAGCCTAACCATGTGGCTCAAAGGTTAACCTCAAGTTATACAGTAGCTAGTCGATTCGTAATATATATTATTCCACTTTTCCAAATCCCACCGATGTGGGACTTATCTTTGCCTAGGTGGGGCTCTTACAATCTCCCAACCTTGGCTGCAATGTACCCGTTGCACCATATGTGCATCACTTCAACCCACCAAGCGATGTGAGATAAGACCCGCCTAAGCACGACAAGCTCCTCTCTCAGGTAGGACCCACCCAAGCACGACAAGCACCTCAAGCTTTTCCCCTGCCGAGCCCACCCGAGCACGTCTCCATGTGGGACCCGGGACCCGCCTCACACTTCCGGTTGATGCAACCGGAATAATCCATTGAGATAAACTAGAGAGAGAAACTCCCAAAAGGGATACAAAGAGTTAAAACGCTTGATAATATTCTTAAAATGATAAAAGCTAGCCAAAATGAAAGATCCTTACACTACTACATAATGACAATAAGACCCCTTACTCTACTACATCAATGTTGGTTTTGATACCACCTGTAACGACCCGCCCCAGCTGACCTACTAACTCTTAGTCTAACCACATGGCTCAAAGGTTAACCTCAAGTTTTACAGTAGCTGGTCGATCGTAATATATATTATTCCACTTTTCCAAATCCCGATGTGGGACTAATCTTTGCCTAGGTGGGGCTCTTACAAAATTCATGTAGCTGACCCCAATTGATGGACTTAAGGGCTCGGTGTGGTTGGTTTGGTTTAAGTTTTACTGTAAGATTCGATGTTCAAATGCAATACACTAGTATGATGCATAGGATTTAATAATTGGGTGCATTATTTTGAAAGCACTTGTTTCCGATGGTGTTTCTTGTACAATGATGTAACCTCAGAGCCTGATGCAGGCTGATTGGTAAATTGTTTAAATATTGAACGCAAACCAATCCAGTACCTAATCAGAGAGAGAGAGAGAGAGAGAGATGATGCCTTATATATGTGTTTCACCCATCATGGCTTACATCGACTCGAGGGAGATCAGCCCAATGAATATAGAATCGCCTGTTGGTTAAGTTACTGCTAGTTTATCTCAAACTCCCATCCAATATGAGCATGAACTGTAGAAAAGTGCCCATCTCCATGAATGGTTTTTCCAACCATTTCTCTCCCCTTCTCTTATTTTGCATTCAAGTAAACAAAAAAATACTAGTATATTGAGAAACCAATCATGTCTATTAAACTTGCAGATGTAATTACAAAGTGCATTGCTATCCTTGGGCATGCAATGGAAGAAGTTTGCGAGAGTTGAAAAACATGGTCTGATATTTGTGGTCTCTAAACTGGAATCAAAAGCTATACTGTGCAGCTTGACAAAACACACCTATTCGAGTAACAGCATAAAATATATGAAATCGTTGAGGATTATTTCGTGCTCCTCTTCTTTTTATTTATTTAGTTTCCTGGGGGCGGGGTAGAGAGAATTGATTGGTCTGCAAGGTGAGGCAATAAAATACTGTGAGAGTGATAGGGACTGGGTTAGATCTATCTGTTCGCATAATAATAAAGACAAACAGATAAACAACAAGTAATGAGAGCAAGAACAATGTAGAGTGACATAGAGACAGGCGACACTCGGTCTATGTGGTTCAGGCATGATGGCTTGTATCCACGGAATGGAGCTCAACTTAGGTGCTACATAAACACAACTTGATTTATATCTGAAGCATATGTAATCTACGATATCAAGGTACAAGATGTTGCTAATTAATCTCTTGAGCAAGTGATGATGTTCATTAGAGTTTAACCAATACTAGGGCATTCACAGTCTGTTGTAGTTGGATATATTTAGGCTAATATCAAGCTTGTGTTTGTAACAGGACATAACTAAGAACCGTAGCATTGGAGAAGCTCTTGCGTATGAGGAGCAGTTCTTCAGTGATAATCCTGTACTTTTCACTCCTTCAGATTATTGTGCTGAGCTCATTCACTAGGTAATTTTGCGTTGGTTTTGAAACATTTCACGTTTGTTGGCTGACAAACATGTTGAAGATATATAATGGTCTCGCTGATCGTTGTGGCATCCCCCAGCTAGCAAAGAAGTTGAATCAGGTAAGATGTTATTTTGCGACCCACCTTCCCCGTCCTTGATGTATATTACGTGAATGCTTTCTTATTTAGCTGTTGTTTTCATTAAGCCATGTTATCAGAAATCAACTCTCGTAATGTTATCACTTATGACATGGGAAGAAAGCCCTGAATCAAAGTTATTTTTCCCCTTGTGAATATTTGCCATTGTGCGAGTGTGAGGACAGTTTTATTATGATGAGCAGATTCTTCTTCACTGCCATTGCAAATATATAATGGTCTCTCCTTTTGTGACCATGAACACCTCGACTTATACCGCAGTAATTGAGGTCCCCCCTCGTCGTTTTGATCTTAGTAGTTGTGGTGGCCTATCTTCTGATATCAAGATGACCTCCTGCTAATAAACCAAACAACCTGGTTTCCCGGGATGGTAGAGTGTGTTAGTTTCCAATGAGGGATGCGTGCGCGCGCACACACACACGTATTACATGGTATGATTCTTTTCATGGGTTTGGCGGTGTTCAGATCGGTTTTTGTTACATAGTGTGTGATGTTTGGGTGAAGGCTTTGGTAATATTGAGGGTGGTGATGTTTCCTATAGCCTAGTGGTTTTGGCGGTGAATATTTTGTGGTGCGATAGATGATATTTTGAAATATTCGTAAAGAGGCCTGAGAGGGAATAAGTTGGTGAATGGAGTTCAGTGCTCTTTTTTTCTACGTTTCCCTGAGATAGAGAGGTAGAGTGGGATGAAAAAACCCACAATGAAGGTGGTGGGAAATCTCAATGACCATGAGTAGCTTTGATTAGAAAAAGACTTTTCATTTTGTCTGGGGTACATTGACAATCAAGGTTACTTGATTAATGGGTCCTGAACTTCCATCTTGCCCTTGGTGTGAGTGTGAATGTATACAACCAGCTGTAGAAAAGAAAATAATAATATGACCAATGGCAGTTCACAAGGAACCAAGAATCCTTACGTCACTGATTTTGTGGAACATTGGTAGTAGATTTTAGGCCAGAAGATATTAAACAAAAGTTCAGATTCGAGTTAGTGGAGGAACTGCCGATTTCCACTTCTGTGAGAAACTAAAGAAATAAATGGAGAAAAGAAACTGTAGCGCTTAAGTATTAGTTTTTCATTTGTATATAGCACTCCATTTCATTTTACCCTTGGCATTATTCTTTTTCAGATTCTGGAGCAGCATATTAGGACTGTTCTCCCTGGGTTGAAGGCTGAGCTTCATTCTCATTTGCTCATCGTTGTCAAAGAGCTTCGCACTTATGGCGAGCCTATGGAATCAAAAGTAAGGCATCAACTTGAGCTATGGAATTAGTACACTGTGATAGTTGCACAAGAAAGGTGATTTTTGGACATGTGTTTGGGGTGTGGTCATTTGTTTCCCACACCTAATGATGATTTAACAAGAATATAAACATAGAAGGAAAGGAGAGAGTCCCACTTCAAGGTGAGAAGACAATCTATTGGCTCTGGGAAGAACCTAACCTCTACTTCGCAATGAACACTCTGATAGTATTCAAGTTCCTCTTTATTCATGAAACACTTCTTATTTTTGCATATCAATGAATGCTAATGGATTCAAAACAATGAAAATATCAGCACTAGTACCAAATATGAAGGATGGTAGGACCTAAAATACTAACAACCCATACAAAATAGAAACACTAGTCCACCATTTATTAGTTGACTGATAAAAAATAGGAAAAGTTAGAATCAATAACCTAACAATCCTCCTTAAGATCAACCTTGTCCTCTAGGTTGAAATACATAAGTATTAGAAATGCACATGGATCCAAAAGTTTAATAGCAGTACCAAGCATACAATTGAGGATCTTGTTTTATGGCCAGAACATTGAATGTGTCAAAAGCCCTAATGTTGGACTTTAGCACCACTTGCTAGTGTGATTTAAGAAATGACAAAGGATGCAGATTGAATGAACTATGAGCAGCGCCGATCGAATTTTTTTCATTAGCTATGGGTTGGTGTTCTCCATCATCTTCGAGGTTATTGCCTTAATTTCTTGTAAATCGCTGTTTAGTGCTACCAAGACATCTGGTGGTAAACTCATGTCCGAAAATCAATGTCTCTGATACCACTTCATGCTAACCACCTTGTAAAAGAAACTAAAATTACAAGGAAAGGGGAGAGAGCCCCACTTAAAGGGGGAAGGACCTCTGATTGGTACCACTTAATATGAACATTCTTGCAAAAAAAAAAAAAAAAAGAAAGAAAATAGAAGGGGGAAGAATCCCACTTCGCAGGGGAAAACTTCCGATTGCCTCAAATAGAGGAGAACTTAACATCTGTACTTCACAATGACGACATCGATAATATTCAACACCATCCCTTATTCACGAGTCATTTCTTATTTATACATATCAATGCTAGTTGATGAAACCAATTGACAATACCAACAACCAAACAGGGGGGGGGGGGGGTAGCTACAAAAATAGAAATAGATGTTAAATCATCCAACTCAAAACCAATTGGCAATGAGTGGAAAAGCCGCCCAAGCTCAGAGGTTATAATTGTCCAATGTGGGACAAACTCAACACTGCCCCGCACGTGCGACCCCTAACCTGCACGTGAAGAGGTAAACAAAGGATCCATAACATGGGGATCACAACAAAACAAGGAGCGCTTAAGGCACAAACATTGGGGCCATAGGGGTAAACAAGTAAGAGAGTCTTGTCCAAAGCCTCTGAAAGCCTAGCTATAATACCATGTTAAAGCATCCAACCCAAAACCAATTGGCAATGAGTGGAGAGGCCGCCCAGACTCATATACTAGTTCTAAGATTATAATTGCCCAATGTCGGACAAATTCTTAACAATAGAAACACTTGTCCACCATTTAACTGACGACTAAAAAATAGGATGAGCTAAAAGCATGGTGTACTCTGTTCAACTGTTACAGTTTTTACTGCACTCTGTTGTACACGGTTAAGTTACAGTAGATTCGTGTACTTAGACGTTACATTAACATTACCTGATTAAATACCAGAAACGTGATTAAAAAACATTGCTGTATTTTCATTCTGCCTGTAACTGTGCATTTTTGCACCATTTTGTGTATAATTTTCAGATGTTATGGCCTACAACTCTGCTCTTTATTGCTATCTTTACCATGGCACTGAATAAGATGAATGTTGTTGAAAGACTTGAAATAATATTTACTTCTGCATGTGGAAGCTGCTACGTGCTTTGGTGGCTGCTATGACTTATAATTCTTTACTTTCTTCACTGAATATGGTTGGCTTGCCTTTAACTAGGCTGAACAAGGAGCTGTTCTGCTGAATATTCTAACAAAATATTGTGAAGGTGAGTTTTCTTTGTTTCCAAAACCATTTCTATTCTGGAGTTTTACCTTCCCAGGTGTCTAATAAAGTGGTGCAATGCTTTTAAATCTTCATAATGTTCCCTGTATTAGTCCGTTATTATCTGCTTTTGATTTTTTCTTGATTTTAGAAGCTAACCTAGGAAAGATTTTTGGGCTTGTTAGAGCTTGTCCCACATTGCATAATTATAACCACCAGTCCAAAGCTAGTATATGAGCCTAGACGGCCTCTCCACTTATTGCCAATTGTTGTCGTATATGTTGAATCGTTTGTTTACCTTGCCACATGCGAGTCAGGGGTCGCACGTGTGGGGGAGTGTTAGAGCTTGTCCCACATCGAATAATTATAACCACAAAAGCTAGTATATGAGCCTGGGCGGCCTCTCCACTTATTGCCAATTGGTTTTGCGTTGGATGTTTTAACAGGGCTGTTGCTCCCCTGTCCTCACTACTATCGTTCTTTGTTGAGTTGGCATGAGTCCTTTGAGTAGGTTCTTAGAGCACAGACGTTTGAGTGGCTGTTGGTCGTTATCTCGTTGAGTTGGCATGAGTCTTTTGCATAGGTTTTTGGAGCCCAGACCTTTGAGGGGCTGTTGTACTGGATCAAATGACTTCTGGTTCTTGATTTAGGACTTTGACCATTCTCTTATGTCCAGGTTTTAACCACCTGGTTTTGGATTTTGTTGAAGAGGCACAAAGGCGTAGGTAAACAAGTGGTACTGCTACAGGTTATATACGACCATGTGTCTATCACCCTTTGGGCTGGTGGATCTCTTATCTAAATGAAATTTGTCATACCAGTGGTTGAGCACTGCTATTTAAAACACAGCACCTGGTGCCTCTTCATGTGAACTATGAGGAGATACGCTAATGTAACCTTTCAGGGCCTTCTGCTTAAACAGTGATCGAGCAAGCAATAACTTGGTTTCTCCATTTAGGTTAGAGCCATGGCCCTAGGATGTCCACTTCTCACTGGTGGTGGATACAACTGTTTGTATTCACGTGTTTACTGTTTAGTTGTCTCTCTTTTGCATTTCCTCCTCCCCCCTCCTTTTTGGGCCTTTTGAAGCTTTTCCTTTTCCATCTATAAGCGTTTGTGGAAGTCCCTTAATTTGCTTTTGCTATATGTGTTATTGATTTACAGCTTTTTCTGCAATGGTGGATGGGAAAAGTCAAGAAATGTCAACCAAAGAGTTGCTTGGGGGAGCTAGAATCCACTACATCTTTCAGTCCATTTTTGTAAAGAGCTTGGAGGTGCAAATTAGTTATAACTATTTAACTTGTTCAATTGCATGCTCCCGTAGTGCTGAAACATTTTAACTTTTTTAAACTTGGGGTTGGTCCACTT
Source organism: Gaultheria prostrata (assembly GCA_036023075.1). Lineage (NCBI taxonomy): Eukaryota > Viridiplantae > Streptophyta > Magnoliopsida > Ericales > Ericaceae > Gaultheria > Gaultheria prostrata. The sequence goes on from JAXBDA010005754.1 coordinate 11,772, forward strand.
GTCTTCTGCTCAGGACCACCATCTTAATCAATGCATATGTCCCCATTTATTTATGTATCATCGAAATGTCATGTAAGCTTTTGTTCATTGTCTGCAGAAAACAAGGGGACGACTATGATAACATTTAAGTGCTACACAGCTCATAATTGCCTCATTTGTTTTGTAGGAAGTGGATCCTTGTGAAGATTTAACTAATGAGGACATTAGAACGGCTATCCAAAATGCTACTGGTCCTAGAAATGCTTTATTTGTGCCAGAGGTCAATGTTAATACCAGATGGCTCTACTTTGCATGTGTATCGTTGATCTTAGGCCTCTCCAATGTGTTCATATATTTCAGATATGATTATTTATCCTTTTATACGCCATTCAGGTGCCATTTGAAGTTTTGGTTAGAAGACAAATTGCTCGACTGTTAGATCCTAGTCTTCAATGTTTACGACTTGTCTACGACGAACTAATCAAGGTTTGGAAATTTCACTCTGAGCTTGTAATATTCTGCTTTCGGTGTGTGTGCCCGTGGGGGCAAGTGCAACAGAAATGTGATATGTGATCCAGCCAATCAATTTTCATGCAGATAACCCGTGCTTGTGAGGCAATGGGGATTCAAAGATTTCCATTATTACGAAGGTGTTTGGACGAAGTCATGGGCAAGTTCTTGCGTGATGGTGTAAAACCAGCTGAAAGAATGATAGGAAACATTATTGAGATGGAGGTTACCTGATTTTTCCCTCATCTTTTCTTTAGGTTCTGTTAATGTGCAAAATTTAGTAAGAGGTTTTGATGGATACTTAAAGCAAAGGAAAGGCATGAGGCATCAATTTTCTAAACCTTTTTGTGTGGATATACGAGTTAACTTCTACATAAAGTGAGACCCTAAGGGACATTGAATTTATGTGAAAATCTAGGGGTAGGGGTGTAAATGTAATCAGGATTATTCAGGAGTAGACACAAAAACAGAGAATTGCTCAGAACCAACAAACAGATAGACTCTTTACTGTTAACTCCTCTCTCTCTCTCTCTCTCTCACTGAAAAAACGTAATCCAAGAAAAGCTATAGTCTTGCGTTACAGATGCTTGATTGTTTTCATTTATTTTTCCTTTTTTTTAATTTATGTTCTTGGGGCAATGTTGAGCTATTGCATTTTTTAACTAATCATCCAAAGATATAACAATTAGCTTGTTTTGAAAATTGACGTCCCTGTCTTTCTAGGGTGATCTGTGGTGGCAGAGTCTTGTATGGTTTATTAGTGATAACCTTGCTTACTGGTAGCAGTGTAATTCATCCCTACCTGAATGTCTATGTAAATTCAATGATAAGTGAACTTGATATTTAATATTTGCTTTACTGCTATCTGTTTTTTAGCCTTGATACCTCTTCTTATTCTGGGTGTGTTAATTTCTCCATATCCTCACACTTTGTTCCCCTCCTGCAAAAATATGTATGCATATCACAATCGTGCATCTTCCTACATACAGAGTGCGATGCTATTGTTTGATTTCACTCTGCCTCAACATGCTTTCTTTATTGCTTTGTAGTGAATTAAGTAGAACTTGCCGCCGCTTCAGTTATTGTCACGTAACTGATTATCTCATTTGACTTCTTTGTTATTTCTCTCCTGTTTTTTGCCACCTTAATCATTCTCTAATTGCTGCATTTTGGGTTAAGCTCGCAAAACTGAAGCAATTAACTTCGGTTTTCTTTGTAGTGTTGATCTAGGATATGTGGGGTAGAAAACCCCTTAATGTATTCTTTGACATAGGTGAATTGGGTAACATCTTTGTTGTCTTTGTGTGCAAGGGCTTTGCTCTCTGTTTCAATAGGCATTACTGGATAAGAAAATCGCATGTTAATACGTAGAAGGGCTTTGCTATCTGTTTAAATACGCATTACTGGATAAGAAAATTGCATGTTAATGTTTTTAATTCCTGCTTTTTGCCTTCTTGTAAGATTTGGTTTTAGCCTTTTAAGTAGCTTTCAAGTTTTTGGTCTTTAGCCCTTTAAGTAGCTTTTGGATACCGCATAATGCTTCAATTTTGCATTGTTCCAACCTTTTTGGTTGGGTCTGCCTTTGATAGGATTTGTCGACTTTCAAACCATCAACATCAGTTTCTGGCATCAATGCTGAAAGCCTTAAACTAATATCTGTACTCCGAATTGCAATCCTAATGGTTAGAATAAGATTTCTTCTTGTGGAGAAAATTAAAAAATTTCACCATTGTTGATGGTCTAATGAATCTAATTGATAGCCTATGGCTAGAAACAACCATCATTTTTAGACGCAAAAAGCCTGTTTTTCAGAATGGAAGTCATGGTGTTCACTATTGGAGAGTATTAAAGCATCCAACTGAAAACCAATTGGCAATGAGTGGAAATGTCACCTAGGCTCATGAACTAGTTCTGGAGGTTATAATTAACCAATGTCGGACAAGCTCTAACAGTCTCCTGCACATGCAACCCTTGACCCACACGTGGAGAGGCAAACAAAGGATCCATAACGTGGGGATCACCACGAAACAAGGTGCACTCAGGGCACAAACAACGGGGTAATCAACCCGAGTGAGTCTTGTCCAAAAGCCTCGTAAACCCTAGATCTGATACTATGTTAAAGCATCCTACTTAAAACCAATTAGTAATTAGTGCAGAGACCGCCCACGCTCATATGCTAGTTTTGGAGGTTTTAATTGACTAGTGTGGAACAAGCTCTAACATGGAGTATGGAAGGAGCTACGAATTTGCTCTAGGGGTACCCATTTAGGGAAAACACATTATGTCAAACAAGTTCTACATGTAGTGGAAAGAAAAGATAAAATAAAAATCACTATTTGGTGATTATTAAACTGTATAAGCTTTTGCCATCGTTACATATGGAACTACGAAAATATTGCTAAGGGAAAAAAATAGAGGGAATGATCATTAGTAATAACAAAGATAAAGAAAAGGAAAAAGCAATTGTACAATTTTGTTGGTACTTGTGCATGTATTAAGTGTAAGATTTCAGTTTGTTTCTTTGTAGAGGAAGATGGCAAATCTATTGTATCTACCCATAGTTTTTACCAAATACGATCTCATTCTACCTTTTGCCCCAAACTGCGTGAAAAATAGGTCAAGTTCAGAAGTATACAAAATGCAAGAATAGAAGTTCTCACACATAGATTGAATCACTAGTCAACACCCATGTCAAAATAATCCACTAGAAGCATAAAGGAATGTGCCACGCGGATCACATTGCAATAATAAAAAAACCCGTAGGTCATCGGTCTCTATATCCCAGTTTTTTTGCCACCAAATGCACTCGTACATCTACCAATTAGATCCATGACATTCAACCAAGAAAGATTTAAATGGTCCATTTAAAATCATGGAATTCATAATAACACTATATTCAAGGAGGACAAACGTGGAATATACAAAAGCACTCTTTCAAAAGAGTGCATATTGTGCACACCCGCTTACCTCAAATCGAGATTATATCTGTTAGATATGTAGAGCACAAGGCCAAGAACAAACATGGGGAAAATACATCTTGAAAAGTTACACGATTGCATCATTTATTCACCAAAATTTCTCCGCCGGTTAATTCTAGTCATTCTAGCCAACCAACCAACACACTTCGCATGACACCAACATTTTTTTTTATTTTTTGTCGGCAACACCAACATATTATTATTGTTAGTATGTTATTACAAAATATGAGCATCTTTTACCCTCTCTTCCTTATTTCACCTCATTAATTCCTAGTTTGCACTAGAAGACACCATGATATGTGCTTATTCATTAGCAGCTAGCTGATGAATACGCTTTTCAAGTTGTAAACATAAGCATAATAAAAGCGGTCCTTTGTGTGCCATCTATTTAAATCCTCCATGTCGTTCCCATATTAATTCTCCACTATGAGAAATAAGATTGACTACGCTGACAATCTAACATTCATGTCATGCACCAATGTTAATATGGAGTATTCAAGCTGAGATGTCTCGTTTGTCGTTAACAAAGATCATTGCATACTTCTGCATAATTATGCTCCTATTAGATGGTATTTTCTAACATGTCAACACACTGGACTATGAAGTGTTATGTAAGACTTCTTCCTCTCCTGTTTTACACAAAAATTAAGTGTCATTTTATGTTTGTTGCTCTTATTTATGTGATCATTATTTTTTGTTTGAAGAGAGAAGACAGGAAGACTTTTTTAGAAAAATGTAAGAAGAAACCACATTGATTCTAGTAACTTCCCATTCAACATCAATTACTAATGAGAATACATAAAGCTACATTTTTCCTTACGAGAGGGCCAACAAAAAGGAAAGATAGGATTTCATAATTTTCAATCTTGTGTATTTAAACAGCTGGAAAAGGTAAGAGGGACTTTTATTAAGGTTTGATTCTTCTCTTTTTTCAAAAAACTCTAATAATAAATGTTGTATAAAGACATTAAATGTAGGTATTATTTGCAAGCATTTTTTGTTCCAAAAATGTTAGTAGGGTCATAAATGTTTTTTCGTACAATTTTTTCCTGCAAAAAGTGCGGACCGGAGATTTCAATTCGTTTGATACTTGATTATTTTCCTTCCAAGGACAATATAGTTGAGATAAATGTAAAGTTATTGGTTCTCTATTCACGCCATTTTAGAACAAATTTTTACCATGCTTCGGAACTGATTGTAAGGTTATTAGCATTCTCTTGTTTTGAATAAAAGGGGCTTGACCATCTCTGTCTGTTTTACTCCTACTAATTCGACACCTAAATAATGAATTCTCCTTGCTTGCGTACTGTAGTTCAAAGTCAAGTCTGGTCGGGCTAAAATTTCTCAACCCAAATTAAAGTGTAGGTTATGCTTGCGCGAGGTCTTTAGAAACCGGCTGATGCTGCTCCTTCACACCCGCATTCTTAGTACGATCCCATAGGAAGGGGTAACTCAAGCCGAGTTGGGATGATACAATAGATATCAGAGAGCTTATTTTCTCTGTTTGTACGTTAATGTCCTATCAGTTACTTATTAGCTATATATGGCTATGTGATTATTCCCGCTGTTGGGTTTTGCATGTCTGAAAAAGAAACCAAAAATAAATGGAAATGAATCAAATGATATGTTGAAAGTCCAAGAATAATTACAAGAATTTATATTGTATGAACTCTTTCTTGCACATGTATTGATACTCTATGTGTTGGATTCATATAATTCTCATGTTATCGACATAGGAACTCTATACTATAACCCTTGATTGTTGTTGTTCTTGCACTCCAACTCTGTTTATGAGGTGATATAACATGAGAATGTCCTAGAAACTCTATACTAATATGAGGTGGTAGGAACTCTATACTATAACCCTTGATTGATGTTGTTCTTGTACTCCAACTCTGTTTATGAGTTGTTGTTGCATACAACTCCAACTCTGGAATCGTATGCATATTTTTGCAGTAATCTTGACTACTAACTATGTAAACTAGGTGAATGTCCTAGAAAAAAAAGACACATATCTTGCTCTTATTTGAGTGTCGAGTGGCTGACACAAATACTTTGTTTGATCTTGAAGAGTCCATGAAACATAGGGTAGAGCAAAAGCCTACAGAATTAGTATTACTAGCTGCAAGAAAAAATGTGAAAATATATGAATTATAAAAGAATAGCTCAGGCTGGGCAGTCTGTCTTCTTTTTTTTATCAATGGCCACCACGTCAAGTATAGAATCTCCATGGTCCATTCCGTGTTGTAATATTGATTTGTTATGTATGAACATATGGAACCAGTGTTTTCAAATCGGGATACGTATCGTATATCATTTTTTCATTGTATAAATCGTATCGAGATACGTATCGCGTATCTTAAGATACGTTTGATGGAAGAGTAGGAGTTTCTAATGTTTAGTTAGACAAGATTTTGGGAGAGGGAGTTTCTAATGTTTAGTTAGACAAGATTTTGGGAGATGGAGAAATAATTAAGGCAAGAGTGGGAAGGGAGGGTATTAAACTTAAAATCAAAATTCTTTTTTTGGCTTGGTACAAAATGGCTTGAACTCATCCTTATTTATACTACTCCATGAAAAGGTCTATCCAAATCCATGGAAGGGTCTAGTCCAAAGATATTTTCATATAAGATAAACTTTGAGGTATATTCTAGAATTACAGATGTGACTAATTCTCACAAAAAATCTAGATATTTCACAAGGATATTGTAGAATTTCTAGAAGATAGATATTATAGAGCTTTTAGAAACTATATATTTATATCTACTTCAATAATATCTTTCATCTTTGAACTTTATCAATTGGGCTTATTTAGATTTTATTTTCTTGTGCCAAAATACTAAATTATCACAAAATGCACTTATTTTTACCCAAAAAAAAAAAAAAAGTTTTTAAGATGCAAAATTTCAAGTCTCTCAATTGGGGTCTCTGTCTATCACATTAAGGCTTTCTGTTGCCTTAGTTATGGAAAGAAAAGAAGAGCCCTTATATGATTCAGGCAAAACACAATCGAATATGGTTCTTTCCTCTATTCAAGCCCCTATATTGAGGTTGAATTTCTATCAAATGTTTGAATATCTTCATAATTAGCTCAAATGGCTTAGATTAATATGTTTAGGGTTCGGCTTCTTAAAATAAGGTCCGACTTTTTTCCAGTAAGTAACCGTAGGATACGTACCAAATCAGAATACACATATAAATCGTAAGATACGCGATCGTATCGTAAGGTGCAATATGTATCGTTTTCCGAAGCAGACGATACGAATCGTAGGATACGTATCGTGTATCGTAGGTTTCAAGTTTTCAACAACTATGTATGGAACATGCTTTTGAATGTTAACCTGTGAATGATTTTTATTTCTTGTCATTTTGAACTGACATCGTATCAATGATAACTTTTTTTTCTGCTGATCAGTTGAACTTTTTGATCCTCAGATGGATTACATAAATTCTTCACACCCGAATTTTATTGGAGGGAACAAAGCTGTTGAGCTTGCTATGCAGCAACAAAGATCTTTTCAGGTTACTGACATGAATGGAACAAAATCTGTAGTTCTCAGCACATAAATTGTGGTCTTTGCTTTCTCAGGCGACCACTGTCATTAAGTTTAGCTGAGAATTGTCACTGTGTTTTCTCCTTCGCTATTTGAATCAGGATGTCAACGAGGTTGAGAAAGTACCTACATCAGAAAGGGGCCAGAAGTCACGATCTGCCCTGGCTAAGTCTGTTCTGAATGGAGTTTTGCCTTCCCAGGTATTACCTTTTCTTTCTTTGATGTTGTGAATGTGAAGATGAATGTTTTGAAATATTTGTAAGTACCAAACTGAAGTGGTTTTAAATAGAAAAATCTAAGGTGGATGCTAAGTGTTCCCTTGGTAAAAGCATAGAGGGACCGTGGGTAGAAAGTAACCGCCATAGCAAACAAAAGAAACTGTGGATCTTGGAAGCACATAATAGAAAGGCAAACGTGGGGCTTATTATTCCTTCAGTGCTATAAGGTTGAGGCCCCTCTCCATTTAAATTATTCTTTTGTGAGCTGATAATCTAAGGGGAATAATGCATTAGGCCAAGATGTCTATTGCTTTGTGTATTGGGTGCATGTATCTGTGTGGGCGTTCTGAACCCTCTAGGCCAGTTGATAACAATAGAAAACCCTTGTCTGAAAATATTTAACAATTCTCAAGGGCTTAACCACAAATTCCGCTGGGCATGATGATAAATATAGTTGGTTCAACAGGGCTATTGGTTTGTATTATACCCTGGAGAGTCAAAGTATGCCTAGTCGAGTCCAAAATTCGAGTAAAATTCTCATCATAGTCATGTGATGGCATAGTTTGAACGGCAGTAATTCGCTTGAATAGAAATGATAAGTTATGTGTCTATGTTTATATGCATATGTCGACCATTTGACAAGTAAAATTATCATCATGGCTGATTCTGCTTATTAATACTCACTGCAAAGTGATTGGAGCAAATTTTGAGTTAAGCAAGTGAAATAATATCGTGCTGTTTATTGTTTATGAAAGATGTGTAATACGGATAACAAGTTCACATTTGTGGTACGTTTTTTAATTCACTTCATATTTCGTCTGTGTCAGGGAACTCGTCCTCAGTCTAACAATGATGGACCTGTATCAGTTGGTATATCTTTCAGTTACAAACTAAGTATGTAGAATTCTTAATTGTTTTGTACATTATAGCATCTTGGACATCCTTTCTGAACTGTTCAGTGTTTAGGCATGGTGTTTCACTAAATATAGTGGAGATAACTGTAATTCGGGCCTCTCTGCATTGGATCAATCCTGTCAATAATTTTTTTAATTTTATTGTGGAGTTTGCATGGTCAGACCATTATGATATACCACTACATCAGATGTTTTCGTTTGCTAACATGTGATATGGTATATAGGTTTATCTCGTTGGAGTCTATGTTATGATGTTGCTACATTGGCCAAAGTAATATGCCTTGTTGATTGCCTGGCAGTGTATGTATTTATCTTGTAGATGTAGCAAGTACCTGACATCTAGTTGTAACAATTACCCGTGTTCAATTTAGCCGATGTTTGTTGTTGTTAATGTCAATGAAGGAAAGTTACTCTTACACCCTTGCTGATTGTTTAAAATACAAATAGCACCTATGTGATTTATGTAAGTAAACTGGTAGCCCCTGCCATTGTGGAAGTTACTTCCTTTCTCGTATGAAGGAGGCTTTATTTCATTTGAACTGGATTTTCAACAGTTAAAAGTCAAACCAATTGATTTCTTTATTCTCCTCCAACACTTAACAGATCCACAACCACCCATTGTCTTCTCTTATCCCAGCTGCCACCAAAACACCACCACTAAGCTCCATTGACCCACCCGCAAAGCTTCTATGACTCATCCAACAACTGCATGAAGCCACTGTGGCTAGATGACCCACCAGTATCACGTTCAAAAAGAAATATAAAAAACTACTTAACTTATGCTATTATTTTTCCTCGCTCATCATCACATCTCTCCACTGTTTCTGTTAGACATCCTCTTTATCCCCAATGTCTTGTATTCTCTTTTGACTTAATAACATGAAGCATGTCATAAAATAATGGTAAAATGGAAAACCCAATATCCAAGACCTGTGGAAACTATGCAATATATCAAGAGTTTTCATTGCTGCTTCAAACGCAGATGCACACATGCGTAGAGAGAGAACATGGTAACAAGGATTTTTGAGTATACTCATTATTGCAGATTGTTTGGATGTCCTCATCACACTCCGCAACTTATTATTGGAAATGGGAGGAGAAAATTAAAGGGAAAAGGCAGTAAATCTCTTGTTGTTATGATCAAATGTCCTGGCTATTACAAATTTAAGGGAAAATGCAGATTGTTGTTATTGTCAAAATTTATTCCAAAGCATTTTGTGCTCGGCAAGTTTATTCTAAAGTTTGACAACTTGGAGTGAGCTAACCCAGCAAAAAAGAGAACAAATCAGATGATTGATGATTCCCCTGGCTTCATACTTCCAAATATTATACAATTATATGACTCATATGAAGTTATAACAATTAATTTATGCTATTACAACCAATGACTCGAAGTACTCTCAATCCCTAAGTATGCAACATGAACAATCTAAGCAAACCACAAGCTAGTCATGACTAACTAACATCAAGAAGTTGTAATACTTTTATGAACTACCCATTTGATGGTCTCTTTCATGTTACTGTGTGAAGTATCTAGAGGATAACCAAATGTACCATGCAGTCCTGTTTTATTTGTGACATTCATTTTTCATTGGTGGTGGAAAAAAAAACTATTTGCATTGTAGACCACTATTAAAGGCACATATGCAATTTTCTCAAAAGTAGGCAGTTGTGAGTGGATAATGAAGCACGGACATCTATCTGATACTTCCTAAATGTGTAATTTTAAAAACAATTTTTTGTTTATTTAGAGTTACAGATACCCTGCAGTAATCTCGCAGTCTAGCTGCCTCTGTTCTATAGTTTTCCTTTTTTTGTGAAGTTTGAGGATGACTATCGCCACCTAATGCTTGGCGCAGTTAGCTGTTAATATATTACTGTTAACTTGGCAGGTAATTCATCCGCGCGGACTTGGGGTATCTCATCTATATTTGGGAGTCGAGCATCATCTGCAGATAGTTCAGCTATGAGCTCTCCTGGTGAAACAATACGTGAAGTTGAGCACATGCCTTCTGTGATTCAATTGAGAGAGGTAATGTACTTCAAAAGGACTTGATAAACTGCTTCTCGGTTTTGAAGACGCGATTGTATTTTTCTTTGTTCCCGATTCAAATATCTATTCTTTGGCTTGGTGATTTCAGCCCCCTGCTGTCTTAAGGCCTGCAGAAACACAAACAGCTGGTGAAGCGGTGGAAGTAATAATTACCAAATTGCTCTTGAGCTCTTACTATGACATTGTCCGAAAGAACATGCAAGACTTGGTTCCAAAAGCTATAATGCACTTTCTGGTATGCTAATTGAAGCCTTCCTTTACCTTGGTCTAATTGTTCAAATCTTATGTTTGTGGTTGTGGTTGTGGAACATCTCGATTACTCTTTAGCTCGAATTTTGTGCACTCATTTTCCTCTCATCCTCCACTTCTGTTTATCTCATTGTTCTGTTACCGTATTTATGCTCCAGGTCAACCATACGAAAAGGGATCTCCTTAGCACCTTTATACAGAAATTGTACAGGTATGCATATCCACACCTCTGAAGGAAAGAAATGGCTTGCCAAAATTCACGTTAGCCACTTTTTCCAAATTTTTTTATTTTGCCACGATTCCTGGGCATGTGAGTTTGGGTGAGTGGGTTTTTTGTGGGTTTTCAGGGCCATCTCTGTCTTTCCGAATAAGATTTTGGCTTTATCCGCAATTACGCACCTGCCCTTGTCAGACTTTTACGGTTTTCCATCTGTGTCCTTTTTATATGCTCTCTTTTGTCCACTTGTGTGAGGGCATTTTAGTCCAAATAACAGTCGCCTAATAAAACAACAGTAGCCTAATAAAACAGGAGTAGCCTAATACGACCAAAAAAAAGGAAGTGATTTTGGCACCCTCTTTTTTTAGTGCGAAGATCAATTTGGAGAGTGCGTAAATCAATTTTCAAAAGAAAACAAGGACAATTGGTATCAATTAAGGCTCCAACAACGGGCACGATACTCGTGGTGGGCACTAGAGACCTCGCACCTAGTACACACACAAAAAAAAAGACTTTTCTATTATGGTGTCTTACATTCTCTTCTGAGTCAATAAATAAGTTGAGTATATTGGTAGTAAGCCTTTTAAAGCTTGCTGAGTTCTCATATCGGGATTTTAAGTTTCTGGAAAAATTATATTAAGACGTGTTAAGTTGCTGGCCTATTAAGAAACAACAGGTGAACAAGATAAGTGTAGCGGAAATGAGAATGTTGAGGTGGATGTGTGGTAAGACTAGACGAGATAGGATTAGAAATGAAACAGTCCGCGAGATGGTAGGTG